>JAFEMH010002101.1:302500-376650 GCA_022495995.1 Adenophora triphylla var. japonica
TATTAAGAGGCCTAAAGGGGGTGATAAATTTGAGCATTCGTGTACTCCCAAAAGACTCGTTGAGCTCTGTTTAACTCCAGAACAGAAGAGAGATGTTAGGGCTATTGGATTTGGATCTCTGTTGAATCTTGAGGTTAAGGTATTGCCGCTTAGGCTTGTTCAGTTTCTTGTTGATAGATTTGAACCAATCACAAGGATACAACAAATCAATTCATCAGATAAATATGTTATTACAACATCAGATGTCTATGATATATTTTGTCTACCTAGGAATGTTGCAAAGTATAAGGTAAATCAATCATCCAGCACAAATATGGAATTGAGAAATCGATATTTGAGGAATTTGGGCGTACTCAAGATGGTCTTCCTGCCTATAAACTATTGGAACGCATTTCTGAGTTACATCAAGGTGGGGATGAATTTAAACGCTTGTTTGTGCTGTTTGTTGTTGGAATTTTTCTTGCCCCAGTAGTTACAAAAACAATTGATGTGTCACTGGTAAGTATTGTAGAAGACGTTTCACAGATAAGCAAGTTTGATTGGTGTCAATATGTTTTGGAGAAATTATGTCAAGGTGTATCGAGGTTTAAGACTCAAAAAAAGAATTCAAAAAACTGTAGTGGATGTGTTATGGTGTTGGTGATTGCTTACCTTCAAAGATTTCCATTTTAAGGGGTGAAAGAATCAACTGTTCTCCCTTTGATTAATCATTGGAATGCTAAAAAATTCAAAGAGAGGATTGATTCCGAAGCAAAAGTTGGCTGGGGGAATTTAATTTTTTATGGACACAATGTTTATCCTATAAGTAGGGTTGACGACGATTTTGTGGAGGAAGTACCCTGTGATTTTGTGGAGGAAGAATGTATTCCGTTAAGGATTGAAAGTGCTGCGAAGGAAAGAAATGAAGAGGCAAGCAATGTAAGTACTGTCACTATTTATTACTTAAACTGGTACTTTGAATTTCTTATGATGACACTATTGATCGCTTAAACTGGCACAATGAATAACATGTACTGGCACTTAAAATACACACACTATTTTTCATTCTTACTATTTATTACTTAAACTGGTACTTTGAATTTCTTATGATGGCACTATTGATTACTTAAACTGGCACAATGAATAACATGTACTGGCACTTAAAATACACACACTATTTTTCATTCTTACTATTTTTCATTGATGTAGGCTGTTAAGGAGTCATGGGATATATTGAGGAAGGACCTTGATAATGCTGTCCATGCTCACATTGAAAGACTTAAATGTATCAAGAAACATAAGGGAAGAAATGTAGCAGATGAGATGGGGGTAGAGAAAGAGAATGAGGAGAATGTGGAGGGGGAGGAAGTAGAAGATGATATTTTTTATGAAGAATATTTGTCTGAGATTGACAATATTATTTCAGACATTTTGAAGAAACCAAAAGGTGACATGGAAAAGAAAAGAAAAGAAAAGGTTCAATTACATCATTTGAGCTTTTATCTCAGGTATCTAGTGAGGAGAGAAGAGAACCTACAGAGCAGAAAGAACAGGAAGTTAATGAGATTTTTCGGGAGACAGATGATGTTGAGACAGATGATGTTGATATTGATAACATTATTGTGAATATAAATGAGAGCAGCTTTATGAGTTGTTATGAGATGTTGAATGTAGGGTGCACAGTGGACTGTGGGGAAGCTAATGAGGAATTTGTATATTGTTCTCGGTTTATGATCAACAACGCTGATTTGTTGCGACCGATGTTGAAGCTGAGAAAGGAGGCTGTTGACATGTGTATGTCTACGCACTTTTCAAAGAATCTGAAGGAGTAAGCTATAAATTTATCAATACCCAAACAATGGCACATTTTATGAATGTATACACTTGTATGTAAAAGTATTTACTAATTTATTTTTCTTTTACAACAGTTGTGATCCTATTTACTCAATGTTCCATAGCTTAACGGTTGAAGATATTTTGAGCATGGATGAAGACAAGGAAATAACTTCAAATACTATCGAGAGTTGGGCTATTCTTCTTAATAAGATGGAGCGAAAGTCTGGTAGAATGAAAAAGTTTATGTTTGGGCTTAGTCATTCTGTAATTTCTTTATCTATGATGCTAGTACATTCAATAATTATATTATCTATGATTGTTTGTTAATTAAATTATATTTGTGTGCATTTTTAAATTTGATGTTATTAATGTGTTATACAGGCTGCTTGGATTCAACGTACAATGAAGACATCTCAAGATGTTATATCATCAGCTGGGCAAGAAATCACTGATAGTTTAAAACATTGGATTGATATTAATTTTAATGATGCTGAGGGAGCTGATTTGAGTGAAGTTAAATTGGTATGCATTGTCATTTTATACATACATGTATTGGCACTTATTAATCAATAAACTGGTATAAAAGATCACTTGAACTGGTACTTTCAAACTCTGATACTGGCACTTATTTTTTTGCAGTTCTTTTTGCCCTGCCATAGAGGTGACAACAAGAGTGGCCATTACACACTTTTTGTTGTCAATACTGAGAGTCAATCATTTCAGTATCTTGACAACTTGCCAATGAATGATTGGAAGAGACAGAACGTGCCAAAACTTGCTCATAGCATGGTAATCTTATTTATTGAATTATTATTTTTTTTTTGTTATTTTCTTTACCAAAATTTCCATATTAATTTTGCTGTTTTTTTTTTTTTTTTGCAGCAAGCACCCTTCAAAAAGTTCTTAAATCACATAAATCATTCAAGTGCTGCAGATATATCGAATTTTCAGTTTGAGCATATGCAAGTTGATTGAATTTTGAAAGATAATTCTGATGGTAATAATGACTGTGGAGTATACCTAATGGCTGAAATGAGACAATTTAATGGCGCAATTTACTCTTGCCCTGAGTTGTGTGATAAGTCATCAAGAGTGCGTATGAGGGCCGAGATTCTAGCAAGCTTACTTCTTTGTGATATTAATACTGAACGACATCATTTACTGAAGCAGTTAGGGTTGTTTACAAGTGATAAAAGAGAAGCCGTGAAGAAGATTGATGAAGAAAAAGAAGAAAAGAAAAGGGAATAAGAAGAAGAAAAAAAGAAAGAAGAAGAAAAAAAAAAGAAAGAGGTAGAAAAGAAGAAAAATCAGATGATGATATGAGGGTTGGGAAGAAGTATCAGACTAGGAAAGCAATAACAAAACAATGAATTAGTGTTTTGTATCTAAATTGTTTGTATTTGAATTGTTTGTATTTGAATTATTGTTTTTTATGAGTGAATTAGTGTTATTTATAACATTTTTATTGATGCAATGTTGGTACATGTGTTCATGGAACAGCTCATGGTCAATAAATTCAATGCACTTACCATTACAGACAAACTTATCACTATTTCACCATTAAAGACAAACTGGCACTCCAAATAAGTAATACTGGCATTCTAAATAACACAAACTGACACTTCAATCAACAAAGTATTACTGACTCTAAACAACACTCACTGGACAATATTATAAAAAATACTGGCATTCTAAATAACAAAAACTGGCACTTCAAACCACAGTAACTGGCACTTCAATAACAAAAGAGTGGCTAAAGCTACAAATAAGTAAGACTGGCACTCGAAATAATACAAACTGGCACTCCCAATAAGAGATACTGACACTCCAAACAACACAAATTGGCATATTAATTTTGCTTTTTTTTTTTTTGCAGCAATCACCCTTCAAATACTTCATCAAATAATAAACACTGGCACATTCAATAACAAAGACTGGCAATACAAAACCTATGTACTGGCAATATATTTAATAAACAGAAACAGGCATCACTGGTACTTAAAATATTAAGCAATGGCACATTCAATAACAAACACTGCATATTAAATATGCAAAAATGGCACTACTTAAAAAATTATAATACAATCAGTTGTAACAGTGTGAAAACAATAAAGTATTACTGACTCTAAACAACACTCACTGGACAATATTATAAAAAATACTGGCATTCTAAATAACAAAAACTGGCACTTCAAACCATAGTAACTGGCACTTTAATAACAAAAAAGTGGCTGAAGCTACAAATAAGTAAGACTGGCACTCGAAATAATACAAACTGGCACTCCCAATATGTGATACTGGCACTCCAAACAACACAAACTGACATATTAATTTTGCTTTTTTTTTTTGCAGCAATCACCCTTCAAATACTTCATCAAATAATAAACACTGGCACATTCAATAACAAAGACTGGCAATACAAAACCTATGTACTGGCAATATATTTAATAAACAGAAACAGGCATCACTGGTACTTAAAATATTAAGCAATGGCACATTCAATAACAAACACTGCATATTAAATATGCAAAACTGGCACTACTTAAAAAATTATAATACAATCAGTTGTAACAGTGTGAAAACAATAAAGTTTGGTTACAAAAATATCAAATCAAGTGTTCATTCGGGGTCTTCGAACCATACTCATTAGTAATTGGTTTTCTCCGTTCAAACTTTGTTTTAGGTTTTCTTTTTCTACCCTTTGTATCTGCACGTACAGGATCCGTCACTGTAGGTGCACTGAATGTTGTGCTTGTTGAAGCACTATTATTTTCACTTGTTGTTGGTCCAACACCTTGTACATTTCGGGAGAGTATTTCTTGTACTAGCAATGTATCTCTATTAAACCCATCTTCTAGAATTCTTCTTGCATCATTGTTTTCATGGCATGTCATCATTAAATCGTAGTACTTTCTCGCCATCTGTTGTTTCCAAGGAATTGAATTGTGTTGCTCAGTTGGAGTAGTAGATATTCCTTGGTAAGTTTTATTCCATACATTTGATTTGGCTGTCTTTGTCCACCTTTTTTGAATGTACTCTTCCGGTATCCGATCGATATTTGTCAAGTTGAGAACCTTAATGCAATGAAAGCACAACCAACCGACTTCACTAAAATGATTGCATGTACAGTTCACAGTAATATTTTCATTATTTCGCGAGAAAAGTACCCTTTCAAACTTGTCTGGATGGTTCTCATGAGCAACATCAAACAACTTGTTGTTTTCATCCAAGCAAAAGCCAATATTAAACTTTGCAGCAAAAGCTGCCTTGACCTCATTCTCAAAAAATCTGAATATTTCCTCCGTGTAAACCTCCCTTGCATGTCTTATTAAAGCTTCATGTATTTTTGTGCGAGGCTTTGAGTTTATTGAATCAAATTCCTTTCGTTGCTCCATACTTCTCCAACGTTTTACCGTCTCATTGAATATATCAAAGAATTGTGTTAGGGACGTGCTTCTATTTGCTTTGAAACATATGGCATGATTTGTGCTCTCACTTCTCTGTGGAGATAATATGCCAGCTGAGAAGAAATATTTACTCAATGTTGTACACCATTTCTCTCTTAAGCTATATAAACGATTGAACCATCTGTTCTTAAGAAGGTTATATTTTTCTAGCATTGAATGCCAACAATTTTCAAACTCAGATTCATCACTACATCCTCTCAAGCAATTGTTGAATTCCTTTTTAAATTCTTCATCTGTCTTTAGTCGTCCAAAGTGAGATATAGCATTTTGTTGAATGTGCCACAAGCATAACATATGTCTTGTTCTTCCCTCAAAAACCTGTCAATAATTTATAATATAGTCAAACACTGTCATTTATAAAGCTATACACTGGCACTATAAAATAATAACACTAGCAATTATAAATCTAACACTGGTTATTCATAACACCGGAACTGGCACTTATTAATTCAAGAACTGGCATTAACTAAAACAAGAATTGGCACATATAAAAAGCTGTTACAAATCATATAATTTACCTACTCCAGTCAAACATTGGAAATTACATAATCAGTGAATGTTAACAATTCTCTGTAAAAAGCTGTTATAAATTATATAATTTACCTACTCCAGTCAAACATTGGAAATTACATAACCAGTGAATGTTAACAATTCTATGTAAAAAACTGTTACACAATAGTCAAACATTGGAAATTACATAACCAGTTAATGTTAAAGCATTTACAAACCAAACAAAAAACAGTGTAGGTATATGCACTATAAATAGGAAGGGGCTAGACACTGGCACTATACAACACATGAAATGGATATTTTAAAATTACATCTCTTCTTTCATTAAAATCAGTTCTCTTATAATTTCAAGCAATATGTCCTCAAATGATGAGTATGACTCTGATGAGAAAGAGTTTAGGAGTGCCTTTCGTGAAATGACAAAGAAACTCCACTTTGGTCATCTTCGTATCCCTCAGACTGACTGGACATCTCCAGTTAAGTTGTATGTATGCCCTCTACAGCCTTGTGCAGGGCGTAAGATACGTGAAAGGAACCAAACTGCAATGCTTCAGCATGCCTTTGATTCTTGTGCACCCACTTCCTCTTTCTCCAATGTTGCCAAAGCTGAGCACAAGGCTTTGGCAAAATACCTTAAGGAGTATTTGGAGTTGTTTGGACCTGTGGAAATTCCTTCTTGCAAGAAGGACAAGGTCAAGAAGAAGCCCTTTGACAAAGGTGATGGAGGATGTGGTGGAGTTTCTGGTGTTAAGTCTTATGGTGGTTATGGGAAGGGAAAAAATGTAATTTAAATTTGTTTCAATTTAGTAAATTATTTTCTTCCCTCAAAAATCTGTCAATAATTTATAATATAGTCAAACACTATAAAATCTAACACTGGTACATTATAACAAATGATCTGGCACTTACTAACACAAGTACTGGCAATGTCTAAAACATGAACTGGCATTTAATTAGACAAGTAGTGGCACTATCTAAAACATGTATTGGCACTTACTAACACAAGTACTGGCACTGTCTAAAACATGTACTGTCACATAATAACACATGCAATGGCACATAGTAAAAAAACAATAAATGAAACATTTGAAATAAAATAAAAGTTACCTCTTCAATCGCTTTCGACATTGCAAAGTCTTGATCGGTGAAAATTGTTTTTGGTTCTTTTTCACCCATTGATTTTACAAATTCTTTGAGAAGCCAAGCAAATGTTTCTGTCTTTTCACTTGTTAAGAAAGCACAACCAAACATCACAGTGTTCCAGTGGTTGTTCACCCCAACTATTGGTGCACAAATCAAATTGTATTTATTTGTGCTATAAGTTGTATTAAACACAACAACATCCCCATACAATTCATAATCCTCCCTCATCATACCATCTCTCCAAAGCAAAGTACTGAGTCTACTTTCTTCCCCAAACTGCATTTTGAAGTAGAATCCTTCATCCTGAATTTGGCTCAGTCTATCAACTACAGTTTGTGCATCGCCCATTTCTATTTTTTCCATTCTCAATCTCTGTACAAAGTTAAGATGATCTCTTCTTGTATGCCCAACATATTCTTCCCCACCAGCTGTTTTTGCCAAAACATTAAATCCATCAGTTGGCTTGATGCCAGCTTCTTCAAATTGCTCTATTATTTTTCCTGTAGCTTCTGATATCGACCTCTCGCTACGCTTGAAGTGGTTCCATTGTGGCCTTGTCATCTCATGGTTGTGTTCAGTTTCCTGTCGTGCAACCACATACAAGTCTTCCTTAATTAACAATTTTACTCTCATAAGAACCTGACAACCTGTCCTTTTAGAAGGGGCTTTCTTTTTCCTCATTTTCCTCTTTGGGTTTTCAATTCATTCCAATGGAGATGGAATCTCTACTTCACCGACTTCTATTGGAGCTGGAACATCAATTTCTTTTCCTCTTTGTGTGTATCCTTGGCATGAACACATAAAATATTTATCTATTGGCCTTGATGTTTTCTTAGAGACACGCGAGGTTGTCATTTTAACACTGAATCCCAAGGCATTGGAATGATCCTTGTACAATTGATACAGTTCTTCCCATGTCTTTGCTTTTATACCCAGCAGTGATGAAGTAATATCAATATGGCTTGCTGCAAATAAAAATAAAAAATTAGATTGGAAATAACATTGAAAAAACAGATGCTGGCATATTACATTGGAAATACTGATACTTCAAATAAGTAATACCGGCATTCCAAATAAAACTCACTGGCACTTCAAAAAACACTCACAGGACAATATTATAAAAAACACTGGATCATTCAAAAATTAAAACTGACACTTCAAACCACACTAACTGGCACTTCAATAATAACAAAGTGGCTGAAGCTACAAATAAGTAACACTGGCACTCGAAATAACACAAACTGGTACTTAAAATAATTAATACTGGCACTCCTATCAACATAAACTGGCAATTCAAACAACATACACTGGATATTATATTTATTGAGGAAGTATATTCCGTCGAATATACCTCCTTCAACAGTAATAAATAATGATAAGTTTGCTTGTCTTTAATGGTCAAAGAGTAATAAATGTGTACAGTTGGTAAGTGCATTGAATTCATTGACCAACTTTTTTGACTGGTTTCAAGTACTCAGCCTATATAAATCTGTCCAAAGGCAAGCATATACATCAAGTTCAAGAAAAATTCTACCTTTAATAAATTTTCTAGCGATGAACAAAGGCAAGGGAAATTCTAGTGAGCCAACTTTGGGTGATTCAAATGAAGACAAAAGTTGGAAAATATACATGGTGTGCTACCAAAAATTCATCTATGGTCATCTTGTTGTTTTGCAGCCTTCTTCTGCAAATGGTACTCCCTCATTTCGTTGTCCATTGGAGCCATGTAATTGACACAATTGTAGGGATAAGGATTATGTGGGGATAGTCAATCATGCTCATGAGTTTGGCAACGCTCACAACATTGATGAAGCTGCTAGGATTCACCACAAGGCTTTGGAAATGTATTTGGAATGTATTTTGAATGAATATGATCCAAAAAACAAATTGAATGACAACGTAGGTGAATGACAACGTAGGCGATGATGGAGCAGGTGGTAGTGGTAGTGTTTAATGTTACTAAATTTTGTTTTTAATATTGTTTTGTTTGATGTATTTTTATAATACTTTGTTCATTGAAGTGCCAGTTTGTGTTTTTAGGAGTGCCAGTATCACATATTTGGAGTGCCAGTTTGACTTATTGAAGTTTCAGTTTGTGTTATTTGTAGCTTCAGCCAATGTCTTTTTATTAAAATGCCAGTTTGTGTTTTAAGGAGTGCCAGTATTATATATTTGGAGTGCCAGTTTGACTTATTGAAGTTCCAGTTTGTGTTATTTGTAGGTTCAGCCACTGTCTTGTTATTGAAGTGCCAGTTTGTGTGGTTTGAAGTGCCAGTTTTAATTTTTTAATGTGCCAGTGTTTTTTATAATATTGTCCAGTGAGTTGTTTAGAGTGTCAGTGATACTTTGTTGATTGAAGTGCCAGTTTGTGTTGTTAGGATTGCCAGTTTGTGTTATTTGGAGTGGCAGTTTGTGTTTTTTTATTATTTTCAGTGAGTGTTGTTTAAATGCATGCACTAGGACAGGTGTTCCAAAGTTAGGTGTTCCATGTTGAGTAATAAAAAAATAAAAACAGTCACGAATTCAATAGTTGTCCCAACTAGTACTGCTCCATTTTGTCCATAAGCAATATGTCACAGATTCAATAGTCACGAATTCAACAGTCACGAATTCAACAATCATGAGTAATAAATGTGTACAATCACGAATTCAACAGTCATGAGTAATAAATGTGTACAGTCACGGATTCAACAGTCACGAATTCAATGAGTCACGAGTAATAAATGTGTACAGTCACGGATTCAGTATAAATAAGTTAGATCTTCACTTCTTTTTTATTTCTAAATTTCATCTAAAAATCAATCAATTTCTCAGTATGAGCACGAGTAGGTCAGTCAAGACTGAGAAAAATGTTGAAGATAATGAAGAAGAAAGAGGTGCTAAAAAAATTGCAGGTTTCTTAGAAGATATTAAGGAGGGTTATTATAGTTTGTGGAACAGTTCAGATAACCTTCACTGCCCATTCTGTGACAATAAGAACAGCAAGAAATCAACATGGATTTGGGATTCTCTTTTGTTACATGCCAAGGATCGTGGGGCAACTAAAGCTTATGGAGAGCATGATATGTTCCAGCACTCTGCACTCTATAAGTTTATAGAGAGCATGAATGAATGAATAATTTGTTATGTGTTTGGTGTTTTGTTTGTTGAGTTGGCTTGTTGTTTTGTAGTTTTTTTTTTATTTTTTTTAATGAATAATATCTACTGTTTAATATATTTTTCTTTAGATCTGAAGTGCCAGTTAGTTTGGTTTGAAGTGCTAGTTTTAATTTTTGAATGTGCCAGTATTACTTATTTGATGGCACATTAAAAAATTAAAACTGGCACTTCAATCCACACTAAATGGCACTTCAATAACAAGGGAGTGGATGAAGCTACAAATAACACAAACTGGAACTTCAATAAATCAAACTGGCATTCTAAATATGTGATACTGGCACTCCAAACAATACAAACTGGCACTACAATAACAAGACAGTGGCTGAAGCTACAAATAACACAAACTGGAACTAAATAACACAAACTGGCATTCCAAGTAAGTCATACTGGCACTCCTAAAAACACAAACTGGCACTTCAATAACAAAACATTGGCTGAAGCTACAAATAACACAAACTGGCACTCCAAATAAGTGATACTGGCACTCCTAAAAACACAAACTGGCACTTCAATAAACAAAGTATCCTAAAAATTTAAAACTGGCACTCCAAATATATGATACTGGCAGTCCTAACAACACAAGCTGGCACTTCAATAACAAGACAGTGGCTGAAGCTACAAATAACACAAACTGAAACTAAATAACACAAACTGGCACTCCAAATAAGTGATACTGGCACTCCTAAAAACAAAAACTTGCACTTCAATAACAAGACATTGGCTGAAGCTACAAATAACACAAACTGGAACTTCAATAAGTCAAACTGGCACTCCAAATATGTGATACTGGCAATTCAATCCACACTAACTGGCACTTCAACAACAAGACAGTGGATGAAGCTACAAATAACACAAACTGGAACTTCAATAAGTCAAACTAGCACTCCAAATATGTGATACTGGCAGTCCTAACAACACTAACTGGCACTTCAATAACAAGACAGTGGCTGAAGCTACAAATAACACAAACTGGAACTAAATAACACAAACTGACACTCCAAATAAGTGATACTGGCACTCCTAAAAACATAAACTGGCATTTCAAAAAAAAGACATTGGCTGAAGCTACAAATAACACAAACTGGAACTTCAATAAGTCAAACTGGCACTCCTAAAAACACAAACTGGCACTTCAATAACAAGACATTGGCTGAAGCTACAAATAACACAAACTGGAACTAAATAACACAAACTGGCACTCTAAATAAATGATATTGGCACTCCTATAAACACAAACTGGAACTTCAATGAACAAAGTATCCTAAAAATTAAAACTGGAACTCTAAATAAGTGATACAGGCAATCTAAATAACACAATCTGGCAATTAAAAAAAATAAAACTGGTACTTCAAACTACTAGCATTATATATAAAATAACTGGCATTATGAAATTGGATTACCTGTATCGTGATTATCATCAACTTCGTGCAGAATTCGATCAATTACAGTAGCATTATCTCCAGTTTCATCTTCGTGCTGAATTCGATCAATTACAGTAGCATTACTTCCAGTTTCATCTTCAAAATCACGTAAGCCCATCATAACCTAATCAAAAATCGCTAGTATTGAATAAAACAATTAGGAACGATTGTAAATATATGAATTCATAGTCTATAATTGACAGTGAATCATATATTACCTAAATCGTCTGAAACGGAATGATTTTCGATTGAATTTTGATTTAGCTCGATGAATTTCTCTGTTGCGGCGTCGTAACTTTGTGTTTTACTATGTGTGACTGTGTGTTCATTTGGATTTGATTTGACAAAACACGGTTCAATTTTGTTACTGAACCGGTCTCCGGTTCAATTCGCGTATCACAAGTTTAATCGGGTCCAAAAACACGTTTTTTATAATGTTATGAAAAAACTAGTTTTTCATAAGAGCAACTCATATTTTTAAAGTATTTATTTGAGATGAAAAAAAATATTTTTATTTAGTTTTCTTTATTAATAATTAATTTTTGTATTATTATTTTGTAATTTAAAGCGAGACGGAGAAGAAGTCCAAAATGACTTTGGAGAAGTCCAAAACTGACTTTGACTTTGACCTTTTATTGAATTTGTACTAGCTAGAGTTCAAATTTTAGTTTTTTTTTAATAGCATAAATTAAAATAAAATTGAGCAAAATTAAATTTGCTATACCGTGTAGCGATTTTAACTTAAAAAATTAAAACTCGCTACACCGTGTAGCGAGTTCCAAAAAGTTGATTATTTTGATAAATAATTTCAAATGTGTGTTATTTTGAGATTTAAATTTTTAAAATGAAATTATTTGAAAAAAAAAACCCTAGAACCGCCTGTATTCCATTATAAATTTAATGATCTATAAAAACCGTGGATTCATCCATTAATATTCTTTTAGCAGTCTTATTCTTTTAGCGGTCTTATGTTTTAGAACATGAATTGACAGAATGGAATTAGTCAACAAACAATCAATGAAGGAGAAAAAATTGAATAAAACAACTACACAATCCACAAGTTGAAATCCATAAGTTATAAAAAGATGGCAAAAATTATATTTTCATCACTAAACTATAGCATTTTTCAAAATATACTCACTGAACTTTTTTTTTTTTTCAAATTGTTCTCACTTAATTTTTACATTTTTCAAAATATGCTAATGACATCTTACATTCAAAAAAATTAATTTGTAATATTTCTTATAAATTATGAAAAGATGGCATTTTACAGATTATCATATTTTCATCACTAAACTAGTTTTATTGAATCCGACCTTGGGTAAATGGTTCTTTGGGGAAATTAATTTGTAATATTTCTTATAAATTATGTGCTAATGACATTTTACATTCAAAAAAATTGTACGTTTCATCATACATGCCAACAATGTTAACAAATTGGTTGAAAATTTAACGAACATCATTCACGTTAAGTCATGTGACTAACTTTTTTTTTAGGTTTTTAGCGAATATATTATCGGAGTGAGCACATTTTAAAAATTGTGAAAGTTTAGTGTGAACATTTTGAAAAGTAATAGTTCAGTGAGAACATTTTGAAAAAAGCTAAAGTTTAATGACGAAAATATGATTTTTGCCAAAAATAAATACTCCCTCCGTCCCACAAATATATGCACTTTTTGGGAGGGTGCGGAAATTAAGGAGAAAAGTGAAAAATGTGATGTGTTGTGAGTATAGTTGGTTGGGTATGAGAGAGAAAGTGGAGTAAGTGGGTAATGGTTGTGAGTAGAGAGAAGTGAGTCTCATTTTTATTTTAGGAAAGTGTAAATTATTGTGAAATGTTAAAAAAAGATAATTTTGCAGATTATCATGAACTTATTAATTAATGCACGAGAATAAGTCCTTTTCGAGGACACGTTATTATTATTATTTTTTTAATTAAGTCCGTGTTCGAGGACACGTTTGGCTTTTTTTTTTTTAATTAAAAATAAAAAAAAATTAAGGGCAAAATTTAATTTATTTTTTTTTTAAGGGCAAAATGGAAAGGGACAAAATAGTGAGGGCAAAATGGAAATTTCGGCCATTGAAACTATTCATTCAACTATTCATGACCCTTCCCTCATAACTCATTTATACTATAGATATTCCCTCCGTTCCATTGATAACTTCACTTTTTGCTAAAACGGATGTCCCGTTAAAAGCTTCACCTTTCCTAAAATGGCAAAAAAAAATTTACTATTTCACACACTCATTCTCCCTCCTATTTCACTTTTACACTCACAACACTTTTCAAATTTACTATTCTCTCCACTCATTCTTTCTCATATTTTACTTTTACACTCACAATACTTTTTCCACTTACTTTTTTCCTTAATTTGCGTGTAATGCCCAAAATGATGAACTTATCAACGGGACGGAGGGAGTATTTAGCTAGCTAGCTAGCAAGTACTACCTCCGTCTCGGTCGAAGTGTCCCAACTTTCTATTTTGGGCGTCTCATTTAAAATGTCTCAAGCCCAAAAAAGGAAAGTTTTTTCACTATTTCACCCACTCATTCTTTCTCCTATTTTACTTTTACACTCACAACATTCTCTCTCCTAACTATTCCTCCCACTCATTCTCTTTCCTATTTAATTTTTCATAGTCACAACATTTAAACATTTCTCTTTCTTACATCACTTTTCTTAATTCCCACACCGAACCCATTTTGAGACAGTTCAGCAGGAACGGAGAGAGTATTTCATTCCAAAAATAAATATTTGCAAAAGTTTAATAGTTTAAAGACGAAAATATGATTTTTGCAAAAAAAATAAGTATGCGCAAAAGTCAAAGCCAACGTCTCTCAGCTGGAATACATTATTCTCCGACCAAATTACTAGGAAGGTTGGTTTGAATAAATTTTGAACTTATTAATGTATACTCCCTCCGTTTCATTGATAACTTTACCTTTTATTAAAATGGATGTTCGGTTAAAAGTTTCATTTTTTTTAAAATGGCAAAAAATCTTTATTATTCCATCAACTCGTTCTCTCTCCTATTTCACTTTTATATTTACAACACTTTTCAAATTTATTATTCTCATCACTCATTCTCTCCTATTTTAATTTTACACCCACAACACTTTCTCCCCTTATTTTTTTTTCTTAATTTACGTGTCACGTCCAAAATGATGAACTTATCAACCAATGGGACGGAGGGAGTGCTTATTTAGCTAGCTAGCTAGCAAGTATTTCATTCCATCTCCAGAAGTCCATTTAATTTGCAGAGGCTGCATGCAAATGGCGACCTTCCCGATTCCTCAGCAACCTTCCACACAATCCCAACCCAACTCCAACTTCAACTTCATCTTCCACGGCGGCGACCATTACAATCCAAGTATCTCCGTTGAAGCACCTCAAGGTAATATAAAAAATTATCCAGCTATATACATGTGTGTGAGAGTCAGTAATGAACGCTATTTTCGTATGTGCTAATTTTGACCATTAATCTGCAATGCAATGGTAAAGTTGCAGCAGCACAACTTTACCAAATCCCTAAATGTGTCCTTTGAAATTGTGCAGAAGAAAACGAGAAAGAAGGAGAACAAGGAAGAGGAAGAACAACTGTGCCAAACCTAAATTACTATCTCCCTTTATACCAAGCTGCAAGAGATGGCGACTGGAAAAATGGAAAACAATTCATCGACGAAAATCCCGATTCAATCACAGCAGTCATATCGATCCATGGCGCGACGGCGCTTCATATCGCCGCCAGCTACGGCCGATCGGAGTTCGTGGAGAAAATCGTGAAACTCATGCCGCCTTATGCGCTTGAAATGCGAGACGGCAGTGGTTGCACGGCGCTGCACTGTATTGCGGTGGGGGGAACTGTGAAAGCCGCCATGGCGTTGGTGGAGAGAAGCCCTTCCTTGGCGGAGATGGTGAATTATAAGAACGATACGCCGCTGTACCACCTGTGTACGACAATGCCGCTCGTGTCGGCGACGGAGAGGGAGATGGTGTGGTACCTTTGTTCGGTGACGAGAGATGCGTACCCTTCATTTTGTTTCTCCGGTGGTGGAGCTCCGAACTTGATCGTAAAGCTAATTGCCGCTGGTCACTTAGGTAAGGCCCTAAATCAAACTACTCTAAAAATTATCGTTGAGCAACTTTTTTTTTTTCTGCAAAATAGTTCTATATACAAATTTGTGCTTACTCTCTCCCGGTTATAGCTACCTGGAGAGAGAAACACAATAGTTAGGAACTTAGGAGCCAATACAGTTGCTTCAATTGCATAGCATTAGGCTGCATTAACCGCCCAAAAGCAATTTGCACAATTTGGCTAGAGGAAAATGTGGTCGTATTGGCCACCGCAGGACATTATGGGCTGGTTCTCTGATTCATATAACTTAGGGTTTTTGTTATACTAAAGCCCTTTCTTTTCATGAGGTTACGACTTGAAATTACCTGATTACCCTTCAAACGTCCTAGCCATTTATCTCCAAATCAAGGGATGAGTCTTCGGCTCTTCGGACAGCTGTGTAGTTCGTCTCTAATCCGAAATCACAAGATGGTCAATAAGACATGCACATTTGAACTTTTAGTCTACTATTAAGTGTTCCCTACCAATCCCACATCAATAAAAAGTCAGGTGGGCAGGTCCAGATTATTGGTTTCATAAGAACTGTCCTGGGCTCCCTTAAGAAAAACTCATAGTCATTGACAATTTTGAGGGACAGTATTCCCTATCAAAGCATTAATATAAAAGTCACCTAAATGACAATTTTTTCTCTTACTCTCCTCCATCAAATGAAAATTGCTTTCATTTGACATAAGCTTCTTTAGCCTCATAAATACAACTCAATACTGCATCTTTTCCATCCAAGAATAAAAGCATTTTTTATCATTGATCCATTTTTAGCTCTATGATATGATGTGAATACTTATAGCTTGACGTGTTCGTATCTCATTACCGTCCTTTATTTTACTCCCCTAATGATCGTGTACATTTTAATTTCACAGATATTTGCTTGCATCTCTTTCGAAGGTATCCTAGACTGGCAACTTCCGCTATCGTGGAAAAAGGCGATGATCTGATTATAGGCCTTTGTGCAGCTACTTCAGAATTCCCGAGTGGGAATACACTTAGCTTCCTTGAAAACTTCATCTACAAAAGTTAGTCATCCCTTCCTTGTTTATATTCTATGATGCCAGACTTTAAAATCTGACACATAACTTTGGATCTAAAGTTGTGATACAGAATGTGATGTTTCTTTCATCACTCTTTTTTTTTGCTTACTGTGTTTTTAATTGGATAATTTTTGCCTAAATTTTTTTTTGTCTTTCTATTATTTGTTCTTACGTCAAAAGTTCTCCCATCAATTGAGCAAGAACCTACTCCGAGAGGTATTGAGAATCCGCCACCATCTTTTAGTTCGCCATCATCTTTTAGTCCGCCACCATATCCCGGACCACCTGATCAGAATCATGAATCAGCTTCATTATTCCAAAGGCTGCATGACCTGATAGATAAGCAAGAACCAGTTCAAGGAGACATAGAGAATCCACCCCCGCCCCGCCTACCGAATGAAATTGATTCAAATTCCCAACATGTTGGACAAGAGCAGTTTCTAATGCAACCAAGAAAACCTTCAAGACGAGGTTTGCATTTATAGTACTCTGTTCATTATATCATTTTACATGCTTATTAATTAAAATGATAAGCGCGAGTGTTTATGTTATTCTTTTGTCCTTCAACATTTAAGTTGTTCCATCCAAGCCTAGTCATGAGCAAAAACCGGTTCCACCACCTTCCCAACCAGATGGAATTCGTTTAGATTCTCAACATGTAGGACAAATGCCATTCTCAATGCAACCAAGAATGCCTTCTAACCGAGGTTTGCAAATTACTTTTATCATTATTTTTTGAGATGCTTTTTTAAAGTCATCTTAATTTCAAAACTAAATCAATACGTTTTCTAATATATATTTTTGTTTACTGCTGTCAAAGCCATTCCGTCGGAGCTTCTTTATGAGCAAGAATTAAGTCCAGTCTACGTGAAGAATTCTCCACTGTTTATCAGTACTCCAGATAATTGCTTAAATTCAGATGCCCAACAAGCTAGACAACAGTCATTCTTAAATCCACAAATATCTTGTTTCAGACAAGGTTTGTCAAGTACTCTGTTCATTTTATTTTACTTTAGTCTAAATGCAAAATTATATTTCTGATTCCTGAATGCAACTAATCCTCATATAATTATAACTATCAAAATTGTTTTGTTTGTTATTTTTACAGTAATAGTACGGTTGATTAAAGTACTTTGCGCGCCCATCATTGCGCTACTACTAAGTAAGTCATTCTTTTTTTATAAGTCTAAATGCAATTTTTTCGCAAAAAAAAAAATAATAAATAAATGCAAATTTCAGTTCCTGAATGCAACTAATCCTTGTATAAATTATAAATATCAAAATATTTTGGTTTTTTATTTTTTCAGTAATTATATGGTTGATTAAAGTACTTTGCACACCTGTCATTGCGCCACTATCAAGTAAGTATTTAATCATATACAACTTATGTCACAATGAGCATTATGAGCGTCATTTCTCGTTCATGATTGTGCGCACAATCTTGACTCTCATTTTCAAATGAAGATAGTTACATGATTGTCGGGTTATATGCATTTCCATCTTATGATAAAAAAATTACCATAACTTTTTCCCCCCTGGTTTTTAGTTGTAGTTCTCTCTTTCAGAAGAGCCCGGGATATGAAGCTAAGGCATTACCATTCCTCTGCATTACTTCATTACATATGCCAACTTGTTATACAACAAAAGACCGTGGATTTGTTGCCACTCTTTCAAGAAAGATATGTTCTTCACACTGCAGCTGAGAGGGGAATAGTTGAAATAGTCGCTGTTTTTCTTAGATACTTACCTGATATGATCATGCTCAGTAAAGATTCTAATGAAGCATTGCTACATGTTGCGGTGGAGAATCGTAGAGCAAAAATATTTAATCTTCTGATGGAACTGCATGCAACCACCACCTCATTTTTTTTTACGAAACTTGAATCGGGAGAAAATGTCTTGCATTTGGCAGCAAAGTTGGCTCCTTCGCTTCAGCTTAATTCTGTTTCGGGACCAGCTCTTCAAATGCAGAGGGAATTGCAATGGTTCATGGTAAATTTTAATCTATACTCCCTCCGTCCCATATAGATAGTCCCACATTTTTTGAGACAACTTTGATTGAACTTTGACTAATTTTATGTTAATTAATTTATCTAAATGCAAATATAAATTTTGTTCTTGGTAGTACTTTTAATGTTGTATCCATAACAAGTTTTAGAATTTCTTTTGAATAAATAAATTAACATAAATTATTGGTCATAGTTCAATCAAAGATATCTAAAAAAGCGGGATTATCTTTACGGGACCGGGGGTATATGTTTGTGCAGTAGAGTAGCAAGCGTACTTATCGTATGTTAACATTAAAATTTCCCAAAAATGTAGGAGGTGGAAAAACTATTCAACAATACTGACAAGAGACTGAAAAACAAGGATGGTAAAACACCTCGAGAATTATTCACAATCGAGCACAAAGAATTGAAGACGAAAGGAGAGCAATGGATGAGAGATACATCAAACTCTTGTATGGTCGTAACCACTCTTATTGCAACTATAGCATTTGCAGCAGTATTCACTGTACCCGGAGGCAATGATGGCCAAAAGGGGACCCCACTGTTCTTGCACAAAGGCTCGTTCATGGTATTTGCTATCTCTGATGCTCTAGCTCTATTTTCTTCAGTTACCTCTCTTATCATGTTCTTGGCCATCCTTACTGCTCGTTATGGTGAAGAAGACTTCCTCATGTCTCTTCCAAGGAGATTGATAATAGGGCTATGCTCTTTATTTGTTGCTATTGCAACTACAATGATAGCTTTTGGGGCAGGTCTTTCGATTATGCTTGGTGAAAAGTTGAGATGGATTTATATACCAGTTATTCTCTTTGGTTGTTTCCCGGTGGCATTATTTGGAATGTTGCAGCTTCCTTTGTTGGTTCAAATGATCCGTTCCACATATGGGCGTAGTATCTTTTACCGTCCTGGTGATTGCTACTATCGCAATCTTGCGTACATGAAACTACGGTGATTCAAAAGAAAGTAATATGCAACATTTGGTATGTTGGGATGTGATATAGATGACTCAATCCACTTTTGACAGTTTCCGTTTTTTTCTTCAAGTATTATTACCATTTATTTATTTATTTATCAATGAATGTGTATAATTGTTGAAATAGATTTTTTTTTGACAATACTACCCCTGCTGCTGTTTTTTATGTCCGGCGCGCTGCTTCTTTACTCTATCCCAAAAAGTAGTGGCTGTGACAAACTAGTAAGGGGTACAAGTGCTAAAGGTAATTTCACGGATAGAGCTCTGATAAATGAGGTCTCAGACTTGCATGGGCAAAATGGATTTGGAAATTGATGTGTCCCCCCAAGGTTCAAGTGTTCATATGGCTGGCCATTCAAAATAGCTATTATGGCCTCAAAAGGAATTTTTAGCAAAAAGAATGTTCGGATATCGTCAGATGATATAGCATGTCCGTGGCGTCAGAATGAATTTGAATGTAATGAAAAAAGTTGATCACAAAAAGGCAAATGGATTCGCAAAAGTGTTAGCATAGCAATAGCAAGAAGCAACGAGGCAAAACTGTAATCCCCTAAAGGCTTGGTGAAGCCATAATGAAGATTGCGGAAAGAACAAGTAGGTAAAGAGCGAAAAATTCACCTAGATTTTTTTATTTTTTTTGTTCGTTTATTTCAATGAGTTTATTATTATTTTTTTAGGATAATTTATTTCAATGAAATAATAGGATTTTTTTTTTAGATTTGTTATTCACCGCTGCAACATTACTAAATTTCCCCGCATTATACCAAATGAATTAAACACTCAACAATAAACACACCACCATTATTCCTGCATTACCCTTTTTAAACTCTTGAATAAACTATTAGAACTAAACTACTAGAAAAACAATCAGCAATGCAGAATCACCACAACTCCAACCCACCACCATCTTCACCATTAACACAACCACCACCACCACCACCGCTGCAGCCATCATAGCCACCAAAACTACCACGGTAGCAACACAACCACTAATTTCCGATATAAATTAAAATACAATCATTTTGACTTGTGACTAAAATAATCAATTCAAAATTATCACAGCAAAATCCATATTTTCAACATAAACAACACATTATGTGTGAGAATTTTCTCAAATCTTTATAATGTCAACAAAAAGTGAACAGAAGCATCACTCCATGACAGCAACACCTCCAACAGCCTTCCTTTATCTTCTCTATTATCCCATTTGCTTCCTCCTTCGTAACTCCTTGTTTAAGTACAGTTGGTACCTTGTCGACTAAATCTTTCGCTTCCTTCAACCCAAGACCTGTAAAAGCACGCACCTCTTTTATCACCTTAATCTTAGAAGCTGCGTCAAATTTCTCTAACTTTACATCAAACGCTGTTTTCTCCTCAACTTTGGCTGTTCTAGCTCCTGCACCCCCTTGGGCACCCAAGCCTACGCCTTCCACTGACACTGACTGCATCTTGGGATGACCGAGCCTCTCTCTGAGAGTAGGGCCCACTTGTCGGAGTGACTAAGCTACTCCCTTTCAACTTCCTAATGCGAATTCAGATGCTTGCCTGTAAAAGAGATTACACACAACATCAATACCACAACTCTAGCCTCTCTGTAAATAGTTATGTATTGGAATTGATAGAAACAACAACTACTCACTGATCCATGAGCAATTGCGACAATTATGATGATTTAGATGCATAACGAGTTAAATTGGAGATCGCCCAGAGAGAGTTGGGGGAGGGAAGAAAGCTAATGCAGCCAATGATCAGGTAATTAATGTGTATCTAAAGTATAACGCTTAAAATTGCTAAAAAATAACAACAATTTTAAAAATGAAGTTGAAGCAAACTACGAGGGTTCATAAAGTAGAAGGGTTAAAATTGCTAAAAAAATAACAACGATTTTAAAAATTGATGACGCCATAAAAATCAGTCCTTCGGGGTGGCAAAGGTTGCGAAAACACGTCGGCACCTCGGAAGGAATCTGCAAAATAGCACCGTTAGGGGTGCAGGGGGTTGCCCTGTTATATGTAGTAGTATTCACATATAATACTTGGTCATCTCCCATATTGAGTTTGTAAATCAACCTTTCATTCATGGTATAAAGTCTTATTCTTCATTTCTCATTTTCTTGTGTCTTCTTTATCCCACATGGGATTACTAATAAAACTTGTGGAGCTAAACTTGTTATATAATAGCTAAGTTTGAAGAGTTCCTATAAGCTTGCTTGAGCTTTCCTTTATTATGGGAAAATATCAAGTATGGCTTAAAGTTTTGAGTATTATATATATATATATATATATATATATATATATATATATATATATATATATATATATATATATATATATATATATATATATATATATATAAGAAAGAAAGAAATAAAATTTAAATATTAAATTAATACCGGTTATGGTATTAAGGAGGGAGGAAGTAAATCAGTTTAAACATTTAGGGTTGTGACTCTTTGAATGGTCATTTACAAAAGAGTATGACTGTTCGGAAGGGCACGCCCGGATCGGCCGTGCAAGGCGTAGAGCACGCCCGTGCAGGTACGGAGCGGCCGTGCCAATTTTGGTGACACGCCCGTGCAAAAGCATGGAGCGGCCGTGCAACTTTGTTGACTAGGCCGTGCAGCTGAGGCACCAGTTCGAAAAAGTTGTGTACCAGTTCGGAAAAGTTGTGTCTTTTCAAGACGACAACACCAACTCTATAAATAGGGCTGGTCTCCTTGGAACTGATATACAGAAATCACTGAGTTAATTACTTCCTGAGTCTTTCTTCTTAACAAATCTATTCTTCGAGTCAAACAGTTAAAGCTTCGATTATTGTTCCCGAGTTATTCAAAGGAGTGTAACTTTGAATAAGAGTATTGTTCCCGAGTTATTCAAAGGAGTGTAACTTTGAATAAGAGTGTGTAGGTTTTTGAATCCTGGAGGTGAAATTCGTTGAGACCATTACACCATAGTGGGACGAATTAAATACCTTAAAGATAACATCTTTTGGTGTGCCTAACCTACTGATTCCCTACCCACAATTGAGTCATATACAACATGCCCCGCTATAACCCTCCGGCGTTGGAATCAGCATATGTTTAGGTGAATAAACTGTATATGGAGAGCTCTTAGAGAGAGAGAGTTGTAGAGAGAGAGAGAGAGTGTTTGTGTGTAAATGAGAGAATGAGAGCTTACCTTTGCTTTGGAGGGGTTATAGTATATATAGGGTATAAAGTGTATATGTGGCACTTTATGAGGAGTCTCAATGTAAATATTTGGTATATGTATATATGGGATATATATATAATTGTATGGGACTGTATAAATGTGTATGTATAAATATATAAAAAGTCAGGGCTCATCAAAAATAAAGTTTAAGCAAAGTACGTGGGTTTAAAATGTCGATAGGCCATTATTTGCGATTTTCTTAGCTTACTCTAATGACCAATCCTAACTGTCCAAATCTGCATCTCATTTTATTATTGATAAAATTCTCCAAGGTTCGTTGATAGGTGTACTATTTAAATTAAGATTCAACAGTCTAAAACCGCTAACATCTAAGAAAATACAGAAATAAGAGTTGGTCTTATAAAAAAACTAGTTTTTCCTGTCATTTAGGAAAAACGTGTTTTGTTTTTCCCGTTTGTGCCAAGTGTCAGTTTAACAAAATGCCAGTGTGACAAAGTGCCAGTGCATGTGTAACAAAGTGCCAGTGTAAAAAAGTGTCAGTGCATGTGTAACAAAGTGCCAGTATAAACAAAGTGCCAGTGCATATGTAACAAAGTGCCAGTGTAAAAAGTGTCAGTGCCAGTTTATCAAAGTGCCAGTACACTAACACTGGCACTTTGTTAAACTGGCACTGGCGCTTTTTACACTGGCACTTTTATATACATGAACTAGCAATCTTCACACTGACACTCTGTTACACTAACACTGACACTTTGTTAAACTAACACTGCACTTGTTTTACACTAACACCGATATTTTGTTAGACGTGCACTGGCATTTTTTTACTCCGACGCTGGCACTTTTTTAGATGTCGTCTGGCATTTTTTTAAACGTCCACTAGTACTCTTTTATCCATAAATTTAATAAAAAAAAAAATAATGGGTACGAATGAAATTTCAGTGAGGCCTGTACAACAATCTCTCAATCAACAGAGCAATAACATCAACCTAAATCCATGTGTATGTACTATCTCGGAATCATGACATACAAATTCCATCAATCAGTAAGAACAGTCATTATAAGTCAGTAGTAAGGAAAAGTTGCCTAAAATTCACTCAAACAATAACCTTGCACTGCCTTGATCCTCTCAGTAACGATCCACCAGTATTATTGGCCGAAACCCCAACCTGCAAATCTCCGCAATAAACCTTCAGAAACCTTCTTCGAGCTTGCCACGCACCGACCTTAAACCTAACCCTAGCAATCATGGTGATTAAGACAAAAACAGTCTTGAAAATTCTCAAAATCCGCTTGATTCTTTCTTCTTTGGAGAAACCCATCTTGATAGTACTCGATCAATTAATTGCAAGGCGAATTGAAGAAGAAGTTGGTGCATGTTTTAGTGTCTATAATTAAGGTGGAAAAATTGATATTGGGGGTTTTGGAAAAGGAGACGGGTTTTACGGTAATTTTAAAATTCGTTTTTTTTATAAGGTTATGAAAAAACGCATTTTTTACAATTTACAAGATTTTGGCCAGAAATAAATATCTCTGGTGAAAAATTACTGGGCGAAAAGATTGAAATAGAAGTAGAGACTCGAGAATTTCCCGCATTGTTGCATGTGGAGCATTAAAGGGCTCCACCCTAATAATTTATCTTGGACCTCAAATTTTACAAGACCAGTCGTACATAAAACCACGCTTTTCAAATATACCCTCGATCCCATTTATATACTGGTCATATTTGACTTTTGTTGACCACAAATAAACCGTCCAAATATTAACGACAATCCAATCATCTCCTAATCAAAATTTAAGAAAATGTTACTGAAAAAAATTTAAAGATCTATGTATAACAATTTTTAGAATTTCATAGTGATAATTAGATTGATATTAATATTTGTTCAAAATTTACTTGCGTTAACGACAAACAAAAGTTAAATATGACCAATATAAATGAAACAAGAGGAGGTATACGTGTGGTGTATATCTTCAGGACAAGCATGTCGATTGCCTCAGCCATGGTCCCTTTACTCGGACAACTTTGCATCTCAATCAATGTAAATTCATGTATGTACGAACTGCCTTTTGTTTTTGCTTATAAACTGGGGCCTGCCATCACCCAAGTGAAATCCCATTCCAATTTCAAACAAATGCCTGATTGCAACAAGTATGTCCAAATGTATCATCTCAAGAAATACGCCGCAAGCATTTCTGATGACAAGCGACTACGAAACAAAATGTCGTCCATTTATTACAAAGGAAATCTTACAACATCACTACAAGGAACAAAAATATATGTAGCAACATATTTTCAAGTAAAACTCTTCAGAATCAGTAATTAACAAGGCAGGAACACTTCTTAGATATCCTCAGGACCATTCACCTCCTGCACATGCATGGGATATAGACAACAGTAAGTTTAGTAAACCACAATAGTCCCTCCGTCCCGGAAAGTTAGTCCCTCTTTTTTCATTGTTAGTTTGTATAAACTTTGAGCAATAATTTAGGTTAGTTTTAATAATTCTAATGAAAATCTAAAACTTGTTATTGATACATCATTATAAATATTATCAGTAACAATTTTTAGATTTTCGTTAGGATAACTAAAAATAACGTAAATATTGCTCAAAATTCATTCAAACTAACAATGAAAACAGAGGGACTAACTTTTCGGGGCGGAAGGAGTACTAATCCTAGGCTGAGTTTGGTTCAACATTTTAGGGAGGAAAATAATTATTGTTGAAAATGGGTCGTAGGTAGGACGGATATCAATTGCTGTTGCTCGATTTTAGAATGGTTCGTTCTCCTTTCCACAGTTTCCTAAGCCTTTTTCTTGGGGGAATCATTAACTAAACAAAAAGGTAGTCCAAGAATTTCTTATGCATCAAAAGATAACTACGAGTATAGTAGTTCATAAATCACCTTGCTTTCAAGTACAGCTCCATCTGGGATTTCCAATTTAACTCCAGATTTGGCAGCAATAACAACTTTGCCCTGAAACAACAATATCAGTCACAAGCTAGGCCATGAAAAGTGATCTCACAATAAACCAAAGATGTTTCTCTTTCACCCTACAGTCATGAGGGTTTGCGAGAGAAGATAAAGATTTTATTTTAAGATTTTAAGTGTATAGAATCAAATTATTCTAACCATTAAAGATTAAAAAAGAAATCGCTAAACGGGAATGTATAGGGACAATCTCACCGAGGCAACATGATAGAAATTCTAGAAGTAAGTAATCCTACAAGTTAGCACGAGAGAAGAAAGTTCAATACCTTGAGGACAACGGATGATCCAAAATATACATCACCAGACACCTTCAAGCTATCAAGATCAATGATGCTGGGAATGGACTTGAAACGCCTCAGGAAATCAGCCACCTATGAAAAAAAAACCAGCTGAGTAAGTAGGCCAGGCCACCTTTTTTCCCAGTAATCTGGATCAATCTGAAACACACCTTTTTAAATTCAGGTCCCAATTCAATAGTAGGATTAGCAGGATTCGTCCTAGCAGTATTCCGGGTCACATAGCCATCAGCAACAGAGTAAAGATCGGACTGCAAAGATCACATAAATGTGTTAAAACACTACACACAAGCTTGCTCTTGATCAAAAGCAAATTTGAAAACTTTTTGGACATTCATTTTGGGACAGAGGGAGTAGAATTTCAAGCACAATAGATATTAACAGAGACAATTAACCTGAACAAGAAGCAAGTCTGAAGTTGTTTTCACTGGAAGGAATCGAGCTCGAGGAACGTTAATCCCAATAGAACGGTCAAAGAACTGGTCACACAGATAACATCAGAAAGGAACTTGTGGGAAGCTAATAATAATAATAATAAATTAGCAATAAGCAAAAAAAAAAAAAGACGCAACACAACAGGAAAGGGAGAACATTATACGGAGTATAACATTAGGCACAATAAGGGACGGAAAAGCAATTTATGTACCTTGATAGCTGCCCCAGCAGCTGTTTCTAGTTGGAGAACTTTGATCCCATCTACTTCCTGTCAACCAGATAGACATCTTTAGAGACTCTTCAATAGAGCTACTCTGTTCCACTGACATAAGGCTTTCACTTGAAGAAACATATATACCTTTGGATTCGGAATAATTTCCATCTTAAGTGCATCTGCTTCTACGAGTCTTTTGATTGCACTCAGGTTTACCCACCTGGAATTCTGCAATGTGAGTATTCTTCAACCACTACATGCCAAATGCTTATCTAAAAGACCGTGAGACTTACAAGTTGTTGGTGTTGAAAATTTTGAACTTCTCAATTGACTTGAATTCATTGACCTGTAACATTAAGAAAGTCAAATACCTGGGATAACCTAGATATTGAGGAGGAAAATCATGGCTTAAATTAGGCACTCACATGCTCATCGGGAACTTGGGCTATTTCCAGAAGCTGCACATGATACAGGCAGGAAGAACGTAAGTTGAAACTTCTAAGTTTTAAATACATGTGCAGAACATTAGTTTATATCCATGATGTGACTTGCATTGTTTTCAGTAGTAAGAAACAATCAAGTTTAAAAAATGTACATACGGTTAAGTATGTTGAATGAGTTAAACTACATCCCACTAGTCACTAATAAGAAAGGATTAATAGAACGCACTTGAACATACATGTACTGGAAAAATGTAGGACGTAGTTTGTCATGTTGTCATTTGATTACCCAAATGATATATAAAATGTAAGTCATATCATTTCTGCATGATATGTTGTGCTATTTTAGTGGAATTGGTTTTACAAGGGCTGACTAGCTGAACAACTTCATCTTATTTTTGTGATAGAATAACAAATATTCCTATACAAGCTTAGGGTAATACTAAAGTCACAAAATTTGGTTTACAAAAATGATGTATCATAATTGTGTCGGTGCTTCTAAATAGATTGTGGTGGGTCCACAATCGATGTAACCAATAAAATATCACCACCTCATTTTAAATCCATCATTTTGTAAACTTCTTTTAAAAGAATAGATGCTTAGTATAAGGCATCAAGATGGTTGTCCGCATCCTCTTCGGGAAGGAAAAAGAAAGATGCAACAAATTTGTAGTTGCATGGCTTCATGGTCCCATCAGTCAATACAATTCATTATTTCATTATCAGCTGCATTAAGGAGCATGATTATCGTCAATTTATTTTACTCTGTGATATGTAGTAATAGAACCCTCCTTTTCTTAACCAGAAGATAGATCGTTATTAGTAAAAAGAACATTGTATTAGTAAAAAGAACATAGTCAATTTTAGCTACTCCCTCCGTCCCACTACAAATCACACACTTTCCTCATTGAGCATCCCGCTACAAATCACACACTTCCTAAAATGGCAAAGAATCTTTACTATTCCACCCACTAATTCTCTCAACTACTTTACTTTTATACTCACAACACCAATCAACTCACTATTTCCTACCCCACTTTCTCTCTCCTACCTCACTTTTCATACTCACAACACTTACTCCACTAACTTTCTCCTTAATTCGCGTGCAAACAGTAACTGTGTGATTTGTAGCGGGACGGAGGGAGTATATCATATTAGAAATGTATATACAAGAAACTGATCATCATTGCTACTACCTGGACATTGTTACTATTGAGTGCCAAAATGACCACCATTCTTAATAACCGCCAACCATATTACCAGGATATAAAATTTTATTTGAACTTCCAAAACCTACACAAAAGTGATTATATATCCTCTATGTACAAGTTTGAAAAATCATGTAGAACAAATACTTTTTCCTACCACACTAGAGAGAACAAATAGTATAATGTTATGTTCTCATTTCAGGTTTAAGCATTTTAGGGGTCTATAATGACTCTGTAAAGGGGGGGGGGGGGGAGGGAATTCTAGAGAGGGCAATTGGATGTTAAGTTTAAAAATGGTTTTCGACAATTTTGGAGGAGACAGTACACCTAGTGCCTCAACCAACAACCAGCTTGATTTTACAAAATCAGTAAATACCAACCTACAGTGATAGTTACTAGATGTAACCAAATTGCACGGGTTGTACTGCATTAACTATCATAACACAATATGGAGCACTGTATCATGAACCTGGCCCCATTCTCAGGTCCAGTTCAAGGAATGAGTACGGGAAACTTTAACAGTCATATTAACACTCACCTGAACTTTTCCTTCATAAGAAATTAGAGTTCCACCTTTCACATCAGCCAGTGTTTTGGGTGTGACCTGCAAAACCATGTGTCTTTAAGCAATAGAAACAGTTTGAAGATAACCAAGCATAATTCAAATACTCAGTTTTAGTTACCTCCATGCAGTATTCATTTTTGTTTTGGATCAGGTGATGCATTATTTCTGAAATGCTGAATTAAGGAGAAGGATGGTGACAATAAAACAAATTTACCTCGGTGAAAAATGATCAGCACAGATATTGAACTAATAACATCAAATTCTATTTAGAACCCCTGAAGGATACTCAAATCAACAACAGCTCCCAAGTTATCGGCGTTGGCAACAAAAACATATTCCTTGCCCTGAAAGGAGAATAAAAACACATGACTAAACATTGTAAAAGCCATGTACATGTAAAATAGAAAAATGTGCCAAGTTTTACAAAATGAAGCGAGTAGTAAAGGAAGACCTGTGCTAATAATGTGTCAAGCTTGCCACTGTTCACTAAAGCTGGAAATACGTCACCATGACCAGGGGGGTACCTTCATGTCCAAACAGCATCCATTAGCCCCAGTGAGAAAATGCAAGGACATCCACTGAACTATTAGCTTGAAGACCCTAAGATTATCTAGACGAAAATATTAGCGTAACATATACCTAGTGCAAATCTGTTAAATATTCCGTGTATAAAGGACTTGATTAAGTAGGATTATTATGTTTATTTATAGTCTTTATCCTTTCCTTAGGCCTAAGAGATATTCTCCCAGTTTGTAATATCTAGTAGGCTTAGTTCTCTTTGTATCTTAGTATATAATGTGAATATACATAAGAAAGACTTACGCTGTGAGACAGAGAAAATTCCCACAAATCATTGTGTTCTTCTCCTTCGTCCATATTATTTTCTTCTCTTCTCATTTACGTATACTATATGAATTCTTTTTGTCTAATATGGTATCAGAGCCACCGATCTATGGTGGCCTGATTGCTTCCGCTGTTTTTCTCTAATCTACTCTATATTTCTCTTTCTTAAATTTTTTTTTCTTCTAAAAACAATGGATGACTTTTGGTACGATCCCGTCTGTTTTGATACGTTACCATCATCCTATGTTATCTGTCAATTATGTAACGAACTTGGTCATACCGCAATTGAGTGTTTGCGTCGTTTTGAACCAAGTAATACCGTTCATTCTGCTTCTTTTTCATTATCAGATTGGTTATATCCGAAACATAATGAATCATTAGATTCAAATGATTGTTCTTATTCAAATGACTCTTCTTCCGTTTCATCCGTCGTAGACGAACCACTAACCGATGTTAACGAGTCATCTTTTTCCCCTTTCTTTCAAGCTTCAAATTGGTATGTTGATGATCTCCTAGATCAACTTCATTGTTTTCAAAAACTTCCCACCCAATCTTTGGCAAATTATTTTTCTGAAGGAAAATCAATTTCATATGCTCTTGATAGAGCCGGGTATTCAATATTTGAAATCGAGCTTATTGATTTTCTTGTTGATGGACTTGACTCATTGTATAATCAATTTATCAAATATTATTTTTTTTCGAAAACCTAATATTTCCTTGGATTTTCTTTATAGTCATCTTCGTGACACAGAAAACAAACAAATTTCTCCTAATTCTCAAGCTGCACCGAATGGACCAGTCACAACTCTCTGCAGTCATCTTGTTGACACAGAAAATCAACAGCATCTCAACCCATCTTCTTCTCTGTCTCGTGATGTAGCACTCTCAAATACGAGTCATCAAATTACTATGAAATGGGTCCCAAAATCAGCCTTGCTGATTACTCCAGAGCCTTTAATGAAAAGTTCTTCAGTCCATAAAGCATCTGGCCTTCTGGTCCACCCCTTGAGGCACATTGTCCTCTCCAAAATGGATCAAACGTTACAAACCGGCGTTGTTCATATGGTTTCAATGGACTCCAACTAGAGTGCCAATTTCCTTTGGGCCATCCCATGGGATCTATATTCCAATCTGACCCACTCTATTCAGCTGCCCATCAGCGTACTTGCCCATCTTTAATGGGCCCGTGCAATTCACCAACTCCAACAGCCCATTTCTCTGGTTCTGAGCCTATTTCTCTTGAAACGGAAATACAATCAGTGCACTCTTCCACAAAAATTGGGACTACCCGAATTGGGGTCGTGTCTCCTGCTAGCCTTCTTAAAGCAACACATGCAAGTTGTTCCTTGCAAGATCATGGCCCAAGCCATCTTGACATGCTAGCTTCTATCCACCAAGTGCTTAGCCCAACAGGCTCACAATCTACATCTTCATATATTGGACCATCAAGAGCCAGCATCTCTAAAGCTTCCTCTCCACTTGAGAATATTGGGCCTCTTTCAGTGGCAGACCCCTTTAATCTGCCTATCCCGGCTCCTGCAAGTTTGACTCCCAGCCCACTCACCTTTGTAAGCAGTCTGGTGCCTCTTCAAATGGACCCCTTATTCTCTTTAGAGTGTGGGCCTTTAACAACGCCCAACCCGGTACCAGACCGTGTCTCCGCAGGCTCTGCTAAATACTTCTGTCCGGTTCCTTTCTCCTATCGGGCCTATTGTTCACGCCCTGCAGCAGCCCACATGTGACTCTACTCCTGCCTTGCAGCCCATGAACGTTTCTACTCCACGCCTCCCTTCCTCTGGGTCATTCGAAACTGCTATTATTGGCTCTCGAGCCTGGATTAAGCCCGCTTTTTCGGATGATATAGCTGATTTGTACATGATAATACAAACTCATTATCCTTTGAAGGGATGTGACCTTGAACTCAATGCAAATTTGTTCCCTTGGAGTTCTCAAGTCAAGGATACTTTTTCACTTGATCATGGCATGATATCTGAACCAGTACTTCATGAAAGCTCATTTTTCGTAAAGTCACAATCAAAGTTGCAATTTAAGTATTGGCATGATTGTGACTATATGCTTGCGCTGTGCTTCTTCAACATCAACTGGTTGCTCTCCATCTTTCATACTACTCATGGCGTTGTAATCTCATTGATGATACACTTGAAGAGGTGTTCTAAAGTGTTTATTCTGTCTGACAAGCTGCAGCTTACATCCGTGCCGCTTAGCTTGAGGGGGGGTATTAGCGTAACATATACCTAGTACAAATCTGTTACATATTCCGTGTATAAAGGACTTGATTAAGTAGGATTATTATGTTTATTTATAGTCTTTATCCTTTCCTTAGGCCTAAGAGATATTCTCCGAGTTTGTAATATCTTCTAGTAGGCTTAGTTCTCTTTGTATCTTAGTATATAATGTGAATATACATAAGAAAGACTTGCGCTGTGAGACAGAGAAAATTCCCACAAATCATCGTGTTCTTCTCCTTCGTCCATATTATTTTCTTCTCTTCTCATTTACGTATACTATATGAATTCTTCTTGTCTAATAGAAAAAAGAAGACCCAAAAGTTGCATGCCATGTCATGAAAAAAATGATTCCCCCCCCCCCCCACACAGTAAATAAAAGGAAAAGGAAAGGAAAAACATATGTAAAGCGAGAAAGAGAAAGAATAATGAGAAATAATATGTGTACGCATATGTATATGTTTATATAGTCACTTGAATTATATTGGCATAAAGTTGGCGAAACCACATTTGAACAAGCAACTCCAAGAAGCAAGGTAAAACAAATAAAACCAAAAATCAATCACAACATTCTCAGTCGATAAACAAGAACTAGTCCCAAAATGATTTGGGGTCAGCTAACTAAATCGTCATATGGACTCATCAATGAAGAGGTGAGAAGATATAGAAATTTTGGGGAGATTGTAATATAAAAAATAAAAATTGTGAAAACGAAGAAGATATTTAAAAAGATAAACAAGTATGAAGAAAATCAAGAGAAAAATAAAACACTTGAAAAGATTCAAAGAAAAAGATGAATAAATAAATAATTTAACAAAATCAAGCTCAGTCATCCACATGAATTTCTTCCCTCCACTCCGCCTCTACATTCCTCAAAGAAACAAATTTGATTCAAGAATTACCATCCATCCTTGCCAGCATTTCCTTTAGATGGCAGAGGCAAAAAGTCGTCAACGACCAATCTAGGGTACTGGCTCTGTAAACATCAAAAGGAAGCCTGTACGATTAACAATTGCAAGATATCAGAAAATAAAAGAAACACTGGCATCGTCACAGACCTGGTTGAAGGTATGAATTTCAATCTTGGAATTGGAGTACTTCTCTACTATCTAAAGAAGAATTGAAGAAATGGTTATCAGTCATCCACTTATAGGCAACGAATTATGACACAAGTAACAGAACTGCAGTTATTTTTCTCACCTTCAACGTATCATCATGTGTATTGAACGAGTTCATTAGAAGTAGGGGTACATTGCATCCGTACTTTGAATTAAGTGACTAAAAAATATTGGAACAGTCAGTTGCATGCAAAGATGACAAAAGCAAGAGCGAAATAGCATGCAGATGTGTTCATGTGTGTGTTTGTGCATGCAGAGATATATGAAGTACCTCAATTTGATGGACAATCAAATCTAAGAATGATAAACCATTGCGGACTTCAATAACAGACCTGCATAACAAAGGATGTAAGAAGGAATCTACATTGACTAAAAAACACAACAATAGCGTTAAGGGAACACCCAAATCGACTTGTAACAAACGAGGGGCTAATACTGCTTCTCATTTGCCCTTCTCAAAGAAGGTACGGAAAATTCACAATCAGCTCAGTTTAAACTTTAAACAAGTTCTGTAAAATTGATGCTGGAAAGTAAGAAAATTGGCAAGGTTTAGCCGTTTAGCATGACTGCAATACAGCTTTTACAACAAAAATAAACCTGATGCAGAAACAGATGGCACTGAACAATTTGTTGAAGGATATTTTTACAACAAAAATAGCCGTTTAGCATGACTGCAATACAGCTTTCAAAATTTTGAAGGATATTTTTTCACATTATTATACAATTTTCTCATTCACATCTTACCAAGCAAAGAATAATACGGAGTAATCTGCAGTTAATAGTAATCACTCAGCAGTATCAACAACTAACAAAGCAGTTAAGGACATACTTGGGACCAGTACAGCCCATTGTTGTCCCCAGGCCTCCATTAAGCTTTAGCACCACAAGCTTGTCCAAAAGTTTCTTGGTTTCTGATGCATCTGCTTTATTTTCAACAATTTGAAAAGAAAGATTCATTTAGATTAACAGCAAAAAAGTAACTAATCATTACTTTTATATAGAAAATAATATATCAAAAGGTTTGCATTATCTAAGCGGATTACATTACAATTCTAAAATTAGTAAGGCGGAGAACTGTTGTTGAAATCAGATATAAAACAGGCTGTTACCTTCGGGTACAGATGCTAAGGTGTCATATGGCACAACAATCTCTTCGGTGGGAGTCTGAATCTTGCTCCATTCAACATGTCCTGCTTCCCCACTTCAGTAAAATATGACACAACCCCAATTATGAAAATCACATCTCCCACACAACAAACAAACAATTCAAAGTAAAAGGATTAAAACAACTCGGTACATTCAAGCGGAGCAATGCCTCAATGTCCGAAACGAAAAGGACATAAAAAAAATATCAATACTATCTATTAAATTCTTCAATCTTTGAAAGAACTCTCAAGCTTTGCAACAGGTGTAGCCTAATACATAACATACACATAAACTCCATCGAAATAAAAAGATCTTAAAACATTAAAATGCCACAGATCGACATGCTGTCTTCAAATTCAGCAAAAATTGACTGGTTTGATAAATGTCACTTTCTTAGAACCGATTGGCGTATCCAATCAGAGGAAGGACACATCAGGCCATAGAAGAATCTGGAATTTCGCAGTCTGGATCTGCAGCATTCCGAAAATTCAAACGTTTCTATTTCTCAATAAAAAGCATTCGTGTGATTAGTTAGTTATATACTACTCCATTCACTAACTAGTAGGCCCCACAAAACATAGCATAGCTTAGGAATCTAAATAGAATTTAATGAAGATTTCATTATTCAATAAATTCAGTAAAATTTATTGAGGTAATTGGTTGTTAAATAATCACACTTATAAATGACATCTATTGACGCAATAAATCAGCTGGACAGACACATCAAATGAAATCAGAAATCTAAAATTAATGTTCGGATCTATAGCATTAATGAAAACTTTGAACTGAATCGGCGAATACGTACGTCGTCGCAAAAACGAAATATAGAAATAAGCTATAACTACAGTTAATAATGAAGACTGGAGTAGCATTGAAATTTCAATCCAGAACGAAAGATTTGGGAGATTTATACCTTAGATAGCGGGAAACAAGGTTGATGAATCCGGATTTCTCATTTTCACTGAAAAAATCACAGAGATTCGAATATATTTTCAGAGCGCAAACAAAAATAAATAAACAAATCGAAGCGAAGCGAACAATCGAGAGAGAGAGAGAGAGGAAATCAAAATTCCGTAACGGTTACCTGATCTGGTTGAGAGCAGAGACAGCGGACTGGAGATTAGCGATCTTCTCGGTATCGGCAGCTGCCATTGGAGTGCAGAAGAGCTTCGATCTAGAGAGAGATGGAGAGATCTAGAGAGAGAGATGGAGAATTGGGAACGAAGTGAAGGAATAGAAACTGTGCTAAAAGGGTGATGCGAGTATATAAGTAGGAGTGAGATTGCGTGAATTGTTGTGAAACAGGTGGCAATAAAAGGGGGAGGAGTAGTAGTAGCGGTGTGGATTTATTTAAATTCGACTTTTTTTAATGCCCACAGGTTGAGTTTGGAACTTTTTGAGAGGGAGGAGAGAATATTCAGGCGAATATGACTTGGTGGTAGGGAGCCGACCTGATCCTCAGTTCCGATTATACAATACTCCGGCCCGTCCTGTTCGAAGGTGCAAAATTTTTGTCATGAAAATTAAGAAAAGTGATATTAAAAGAAGAAGAAGTGTATAGTAAAATAAATATTATGAGTATGAAAAATAATATAAAAAAATATGAAATAGAAAATAGTTAGTACTCCTTTGTTTATATATTAGATTAGAGTTACTTTATTGATAAATAATTTTCTATTTACTTTAGACAAAATATGATCCATATTAATTCAAAACCGCCCTCATCATACGACTATTAATAAACAATTTTGTTTTTTTTTTAATTTCTTTAATTATTTATCAATAAGTAACTCTAATCTAATATATAAAAGTTGTCGATTTCTCTTTATTAATTTAAAAAAAAAAATCAATTTCTTACTTTAATATTATAATGACTCGCAAATCAAAAGCAAATATTGCTTTACGATTTAATATATCGAAAAAAACTCAACGTCTACTAATGTCTATACTTCTTTTAGTCCATTCATAATATTTATTTTGAATGTTTTTTTGCCAAGAGTTTTAGGTAACCCTAATGATATTTTATTTTTATTATAATGTTGTGATATAGTATTGTGAATATCCCGTCCCGATGCAACGCGCATTCGGAAGTTTGAAATAATTAATCATGTAATGTCGAATCGAAATGGGATATTCATTTAGTGACACTCGCTTTAAACCATATTAAAATATTAGTTTAAATTTTGAGAGTCGCCACGCCACTTTGATATAGCCCAAAGCTTTGAAAAAAGGCTAAACAGTTAATTGGGTTCGGGGTCAAGTTACAACGTAAGAAGAAACGCTTTATCGGCTCCTATTGCCCGACGGATCGGTCTTTCTAGCATGTGAGGTGTTGGTTGTGTGCGGTGTTTACAGGAATAGTTAGAAGAAACGGGATCATGCATAAGGAGGAGGGGAGAGAAAGAATTAATTGATGATCACACCCTAGAACCTTTGAGTTAGGCCCTCGGAAGGTGCACTAATCAACGTTCATCCTTGGGGAATTGTTGATCATGGGATAATTATTACTAAGGTGGAAGGAAAGAAATAGTTCCTAGATCCATTGGGTTTCTTGGGCGAAACCTTAGATCATCCTCGGCTATGCATATTTAAATGTATTGAAATAATCCTAAATCTAGCATAAAGGAATAATTAAAACATATTAAGCATGCAAGTAAACAGCAATAATAATAATAAAGGACGGAAAAAGACTTACCAATTGTAGCAAGGCTTTGAGGATCGAATCTAAGGGCGATTCGAATAATATTGAGAGATGTACGGAAAGGAGAATCAAGTATAGTCTTGCCTTCTCCGTGGAAAAATATGTTGTGTGATGATGTGTGGAAAGGAAATTCAAGTATAGTCTTGACTTTCCCCTTGAAAATTGTGTGTGATGGAACAAATCAAGTGTAGTCTTGATTTATTCGTGTACTGAGAGAACGTGTGTGGGGAGATGTGGGGAAAAAACTGTGTTGAAAACTGATATGGGGCAGAAAACCGTCTCTTGAGTGGGAAACGAGCACACGTATTTATAGTGCTTCGGGGAATGGGCTGGACCGAAAAAAAGGGTCGATCGGCCTTAATAATAAGGTTCGATCGGCACAAAAATGAAGGGTCGATCGGCCTTAAAAATAAGGTCCGATCGGCACTTAAAATAAGGTTCGATCGGCAGTTATAAAGTTTATCTTAATAAAAGGGCCGATCGGCCAAATGAGCTTGGCCCAGTTCTTCAATTGCTTGGCCGGCCCATTTGCTTCTCTTGGCCCCAAATTGCAATGGCCTTGTCCGGCCATGGCCTAGCTGGCCCCAATTTCATGAAGTCTTTGGCCGGCCACCATCCAACAATACAATGCCTTGATTTGTATAATTAGTTATTCGTTTCTTCCCGCGATTTTGCAGTCGTACTTTGGCCACTATAATGACTTCTTTTGCACTTCGCTCTTTGGAATTTTATTTTTCATTTAATCCCACGAAATTTTATAAATCAATTTCGTCCCAAATTTCCATATTTTCCAATTTAGTCCCTGAATTTTCCAATATTTCCCATTTGGTCCAAAAGCTTCCAAATGCCAGTTTAGTCCCAGATTTTCCCGAATTGCACTTCAGTCCCTTTTTTCGGACCGGGTACTAACAGTAGCCCCTCGGCGACGCTTCTTGTAAGACAAGTGGGGTCGACGATAAGAATAGGATCCGTCCCGAAAAAGGGATTTCAGAGGTGGAATGATGAGCTGGGATGTGAGGTTTGGACTCGAGCCGAGTCGCAAATGGAAAATGACCAGGTAGGTCGAGCGGCCGGACTCCACGTCTGCTACCTACGTATCCCAAGAGGAATCAAGTCAAGTCGTAGTTCGGAAAGTGGGCGTTTAGTACCCAAGAATGGCGGACGCGTGGCGTCTCAAACCGAAGATATGATTGTGTGGGAATCACCCGAGGATGCGCGATCGCGTGAAAGTCACGGGAATGTGAAGACGTGATCGCGTGAAAGTCACTGTGTAACTCGCAAGGAGTCACCCAAAAAATTGATCCGTGCGGTTGTCACCCAACGCCCGACCGCGGTTGTCACCCAACGCCTCGATCGCGCGGTTGTCACCCAAAAATTGTGAGAGTATAACTATGAGGGGGTCACCCGGAAGATAAGAATTTTAACTGTGTGGGAGTCACCCCGAAAAAATAGGAATTTGACTTTGTGGGAGTCACCCCGAAAAATAAGGATTTGACTTTGTGGGAGTCACCCCAAAAAATAGGAATTTGACTTTGTGGGAGTCACCCCGAAAAATAAGGATTTGACTTTGTGGGAGTCACCCCGAAAATAAGGATTTGACTTTGTGGGAGTCACCCCGAAAAATAAGGATTTGACTTTGTGGGAGTCACCCCGAAAAATAAGGATTTGACTTTGTGGGAGTCACCCCGAAAAATAAGGATTTTGACTTTGTGGGAGTCACCCCGAAAAATAAGGATTTGACTTTGTGGGAGTCACCCCGAAAAATAAGGATTTGACTTTGTGGGAGTCACCCAAAGATTTTGCTAATGGTTCTTAGAAAGGTAATTGACTAAGATATGCTTACATACTTGTGTTGCACTTACCTGTAGCTGCCGGAGGGTCTGAGGCTACATTTGCTGCGAAGTTTGTGGAAAAACTGTAGCTGCCAAAGGACTTAGGCTACTTGATGAGGAATGGTGGCTGCCGGAGGACTTAGGCCACTAATGATGAAAAATGTAGGTGCCAAAGGACTTAGGCTACTAATGATGGAAACAGGTAACTGTAGCTGCCAAAGGACTTAGGCTACTGCTTACTGATGAAGAATAGTTGTGTGAATTGATTGGGATTATTATGGCTTCCCGAGCCAAAGAACCAAGCGATTAAAAGTTTGGGATGATCATTGCTAAGGCTTAGAGAGGAGTCTTGTCTCCTAGGCTTAAGGCTAGGGTTTGGAGAGGTATTTGTCATCTAGCTTAAGGCTAGGGTTTAGAGAGGCATTTGTCATCTAGGCTTAAGGCTAGGGTTTAGAGAGGCATTTGTCATCTAGGCTTAAGGCTAGGGTTTAGAGAGGCATTTGTCATCTAGGCTTAAGGCTAGGGTTTAGAAAGATTTTTGTTACCTAGGCTTAAGGCTAGGGTTTAGAAAGATTTTTTGTTACCTAGGCTTAAGGCTAGGGTTTAGAAAAGTATTTGTCATCTAGGCTTAAGGCTAGGGTTTAGAAAGGTATTTGTCATCTAGGCTTAAGGCTAGGGTTTAGAGAGGTTTTTTGTGGTAAGTCTGGACAAGGCGATTTTGAGCAGAAAGGTTATGGTTTAAGCAAGGCGAGGCTGAGTGAGTGTCTATGATAGAAGGTGGGTTTGGATGAGTTTGATGTCCAGAGGTGAGGGGTAGGACCGAGTCATCTTGAGAGTCACAGAGATACGTCTTTGATAGAATTGAAGAGTTTGAAAATTTGTGAAGACCAAAGAGTGATTTTGTAAACAAGGTGCCAAGGAGGGTGGCATTTTGAAAGTATGTTATTTTGATAAGGAGGCCCTATGATTAATTATGTTTCTAACTAACTCAAAGAGTTTGCCACATGCTGATCTTGATGAAAAGGGATGCCCTTCTTGCTAGATATGACTTCATTGGAGCTCCGATTTAGAGCCCTTTGGCCTTTTCTGAAGAACCACATAGTCGACCCATTTTTGTTGAGGGGAGCCCCAATGTTTGATGAAGTGACCTTGGCGAAGCCCCACCGATGATGTCAAAGCAAACCCGAGGGAATGGCGAAGCCCGATTGATGATGCAAAGCAAACCCGAAGGGAATCTGTAAAGAGAGCACGAGAGAACGGCTTAACAAAAGCCCCACTTGGAGAGATTCAATGTATCCTTATGCGTAGCAGTCATCTTGCGGCCACTGAGGCGACCCATTGTTTCGAACAACAAATCATTCGCCGCCGGACAAGACTCGGAAATGTATATGCAGGGGCACATTTTTTCAAGGTGGGAATGGATCCCGATTTTGTGTATGACACTCTCGCTTTTGGGTTTGACTCTTTTGGGAGAGTATAAGCATCACAAGGTGTGGAAAAGTGTATGGAAGCCCCTGCATAGACGAGAAGACAAGTGTTTGGCTCTATTTTCCTATGATGTAGAAAAAGAAGACTTGTCGAGACATTTGAAGAATTATTTTATTCAGAATTATATCTTGATTGCTCGTGAATGGACCTCACTGATTGGTTTATCAAATTCCAATTATATAAGTAAACAAATGAATGTTTTGATTTGAAGTTGGAATAAGAGAGAGAAAATTGATTGATGGTGAAATTGGGTTTGACTTTAGAAGGAGTAGGATGTTCCGTTGTTGCTTGCTGCTCTGGGCTGTTCGGTGATAATTGTCGTGCGGGCTGTCACTGCATTGATCTTCTTTATGAGGAAGAATGAAAAATAGAAAAAAGATTGGAGTGAAAGAAAAAGTGGGACTTGACTGAGTATAGCCTGTTCTATTTTTCTGTCTTTCAAGTCAAGATTCGTTGTTCCTTTGTTCTCGCAAGCCGAGGGGAGCAGTCCCTGGCGCGTGTCTCCTTGCTTTTACCGGAGTGCCGCTGAGAGGCACGGATGCGAAGCCCCAGTGAGACTTTTGCAGACAGTGTTTGAGGAGTCGAATGAACAAATTTCAAGAATAGGACGAGTTCCCAAACTTGGAGAGGGTATGTAATATGCTCACATATGATAACAAGTGACTCAAAAATCTGAAGATGCATTTCTTTTAAATAATCTTTTGAGAATGCCATCCGGTAGCGGTTGTAGCTGGGCTTTGGGTTGCGATCGATCATTTGGTGATGTTTAACATGACCTCTTAAAGTGAGAGGTCGGCTGGGCCCTTTGCTGAGAGGTTGGTTTGAGGGGTGTGTTTGGGATCTCTAAGGTGAAGGGATTTTCTTGTTGTCGCTTCTTCATAACCTCTAAGAGTGAGGTTAACTTTGATTTTGACAAGGTCAAGGGTGGTGATGGAATCCTCTAAAAGTGAGAGGATGGACTTGGAATTGGTTTACGGGACTTGTCCAAGAGGGAATCTTTTGTTGCTTCTTCTCGCGAGTTTGTTGTGATTTCAGCAGGTAACTTGATCACGATAGGACCTTCACTTGATGTCTCAATTTCACAACCTTTGAGATGGGAGATTCGCTTCGGAGTGATGGAGGTTTTTTTTTTTACACCCTCTTCTCGAGGAAAGCCTTCGGATTTGTTTGCTCGCGATAGCCCCTAGCGTATGCCTTAGGATGCGTTTACCTTTTCCCTCTTGAGCTTGGAGGTGGTCCCTTCGAGGGAGCCCCTTGTATGAGTTTCTTTTGCATTCCGCCTTTCTTGAGCTTGGAGGTGATTACTTCCTTTGTGAGTCGATGGGAGCCCCTAGTATGGGCTTCTTCCTTAGGGTTTCAAAACTTGTCGATCTTGAAATGAAAGGGTATTATTTAGTGAGGATAAGGTTATGGCCTCCTATGGTGAGAGGTTTAAGCTTCAATCGCTACTGGATAGCATTCTCAAAAGAGTATTTAAAATAAATGCAAACTCATTTAACCGGCAAAATATATTCGGACCATGAGAAAGATATGTGAGCATATTCAATGAAAGCTTATCGATCAAATGGAAAATCAGAGGAGACGCGAGTTTGGGGGGGTGGTGAGCCCCAAGTTGATATTTATGTAGCACTTGTGAAGGATAAGAACAACCCCTTGCGTTTTCTTCAAATTGCAGTGGCGTGCGCAGCTATTTTCTGATGATGAGCAACAACGGTCTTTGTGCTTGGCTTGACCATATGGAAAGGAGGTCAAGTGGGGGAGAATGTATTTGGGGAAGTGTATGCTCGAGAAAGTATAGAGGGCATGTACAAGGAGAGGGTCTGGAGATAGTGTATGAAAAGTATATGGTGGAGTATGGAGAGAGTGTATGAGAGAAGGGTGTATAGAGATGGTGTATATGAGGAAAGGACAGTGGGTTGTTTACTCCAATCAAAGCGTTCATTTTTACTTTATTAGCCGGTGAGTTTATCAGTGAGATTAGCAATCAAATGATAATTATAAATAAAACAATCTTCTTGAAAGTAATGCGAGATTATGTCTCAAGTCTAGAGAGAAAAGAAAGAAAGACCTTTTTTATTATTGAAGTAACTAGTTCAAAGTGGACATTACATACCAATGCCCAAAGTGGACGTAAGAAAGACACACTAGAACCTACAAGACTGAATGAATCTAAATCCTTCCTTGAAGTACGAGGGCTTCTTCATCAATGAGGCCTTGGTTGATCAAACTTTGAATCAAGCGTTTTAGCTGCTTACAGTTGTCAGTGGTATGCCCAACGTACTTGTGGTATCTGCAAAACTTGGATGTATCCAAGTGAGCGGCTTGATCAAATTCTTTCTCACCAAAACTTCGAAGAACTTATCCACAGGCATTCCTAAGTCATCAAAATGTTCCTTGTTGATCTTCTTCTCGGGTATTGGTGCCTTTCGTTGGTTGGTGGCCACAGCAGGCATCCTGAATGAGAAATTCTGATGTGTTGGACCATAAGTGGGACCACAAGCATGTGGATGGTAGGGAATCTGGAATTGAACAGGAGGAGGAACTCTTCTCAAGTATTCTTGAATGTAAGACAAATGGCGCTGTTCAATTTCATGCATGTCTTTGAGGAGGTTGATCACTCCCAACTTCATGTCTGAGATTTCTTTAAGGGCTTCAATGCTTTTCTCCATAGACATGATGTAGAATTCTGTAAGAACATACGGTAGAGTCAAACCAATGAGTTGAATTAGATTCATAATTAATCTTAAGGCATCTCTGAGAAAATAGTTGATCTCCACAATTTGAGAGTTTGATCGGGCTGAAGTTGCCTACGTAACCCTTACCATTTAAGGTACGAGTCTCAGGTCACCGTAGTTCGAGGGGGCCCCGATTGATGATACAACCAGGGTTAAGTTTAGAGAAAGAGAGAGGATGAATGTAAAAGAGGAAGAGGAAGATGACTCGATCCTTGGTCAAATATAAGTGAGGGTGATCTAGACGAGCTAATCGGACTTGGATGAGAATTGGTCTTGATTGGTAAGTTGGCTTAGGTAGGCCCTAGATGGTGGTTTGATCTAGATGGGTCGAGAGAGGTTTGATCTAGGTGGGTCTTTGGCTGAAGGGTGCTAGAGATAAAGGATCTAAACTATGGATGGTTTTAAGACTAAGGGAGCAGACTGTGGATGGTTAAAGAGATAAGAGGTAGAACTTTGAAGGGTCCTAACTTGAAGGATGTAGACCATGGGGGTCTAAGGTAGAGGAGTGGACCATGGATGGTCCAAGAGACGAGGGGTGGACCTCGAAGAGTCTCAGGTGGAAGGGTGGACCTTTAATGGTCCTAGATAGAGAGAGTGGACCTTGAAGGGTCCTAAATTGAGGAATGGACCTTGAATGGTACAAAGTAGAGGAAGTGGACCTAGAAGGGTCCAAAAGATGAGAAGTGGACCTTGAATGGTCCAAGATTGGGAGAGTGGACTTAGTATAGGAAGAGCACCACGAAGGGTCAAAGAGTGGACCTTGAACGGTCCAAGAAATGAAGAGTGGACCTCGGAGGGTCCTAGAAATGAGGAGTGGACCTCGGAGGGTCCTAGAAATGAAGAGTGGCCTCGGAGGGTCCTAGAAATGAAGAGTGGACCTCGGAGGGTCCTAGAAATGAAGAGTGAAGAGTGGACCTCGGAGGGTCCTAGAAATGAAGAGTGGACCTCGGAGGGTCCTAAAAATGAGGAGTGGACCTCGGAGGGTCCTAGGAATGAGGAGTGGACCTCGGAGGGTCCTAGGAATGAGGAGTGGACCTCGGAGGGTCCTAGGAATGAGGAGTGGACCTCGGAGGGTCCTAGGAATGAGGAGTGGACCTCGGAGGGTCCTAGGAATGAGGAGTGGACCTCGGAGGGTCCTAAAAATGAGGAGTGGACCTCGGAGGGTCCTAGGAATGAGGAGTGGACCTCGGAGGGTCCTAGGAATGAGGAGTGGACCTCGGAGGGTCCTATGAATGAGGAGTGGACCTCAGAGGGTCCTAGAAATGAGGAGTGGACCTCGGAGGGTCCTAGAAATGAGGAGTGGACCTCGAAGGGTCCTAGAAATGAGGAGTGGACCTCAGAAGGTCCTAAAAATGAGGAGTGGACCTCGGAAGGTCCTAAATTGAGGGATAGTTAAGCATTTTATTTACAAAAAAGCCCTCTATTTTTTATAGAACCTACTCTTGGTTGGAAGGGATACCCCTTTTTCGCAACTAACTAAAGGTCCTAAAGTGGTGGATCCTAACGACTAATCGTCTCATATAGACATTTAAGATGATATTTATGGGAAGTACTACAGACCTATGATAAGACAAGATCTTTTAACAAGCACTCGACCTTACATGGCACGTCCTTTAAAAGGAAATCAAATTTTTTAGTGCTCTTTTCTCTCTATAGATCTTGACTTATCATTAATTCGTAGTGACTTAACATAAAAACCTTATTAATTGTCTATATAAAAAAAACTAGTCAAACCAACCGATCACAGGGAGTGTATTCCTAGCAAAGTGGGTGACACAAGGGTTAGATTTCAGGCTCCCACCGTGCAGCCGAAGCGCACTGATGAGTGGATGGCCAAGTGAGACTCGGAAGGGAGGCGACATGATCACCACACTTCCCGCACTTTGGCTTCTCCGGAGGGTTAAGGGTGTATGTGCAGTGTGACACGGACTCTAGTGGTAGTGTGAAGTAAAAAAGTCTAATTCTTTTTAAGAGAAAAAAGAGAAAGATTTTTTTTTTTTTAGGAGATGCATGCATGCAATGCAACAGTTAAGAATAGAACAAAATAGAAAAAGAAAGCAAAATATAACACCATAAAAGAAAACGAAAGTCTGACCCACTTAGTTTGAAGAAGTTTCAAAACAGTCCCCAGCAGAGTCGCCACTGTGAATACCCCGTCCCGATGCAACGCGCATTCGGAAGTTTGAAATAATTAATCATGTAATGTCGAATCGAAATGGGATATTCATTTAGTGACACTCGCTTTAAACCATATTAAAATATTAGTTTAAATTTTGAGAGTCGCCACGCCACTTTGATATAGCCCAAAGCTTTGAAAAAAGGCTAAACAGTTAATTGGGTTCGGGGGTCAAGTTACAACAGAAGAAGAAACGCTATCACTCCTATTGCCCGACGGATCGGTCTTTCTAGCATGTGGGGTGTTGGTTGTGTGCGGTGTTTACAGGAATAGATAGAAGAAACGGGATCATGCATAAGGAGGAGGGGAGAGAAAGAATTAATTGATGATCACACCCTAGAACCTTTGAGTTAGGCCCTCGAAAGGTGCACTAATCAACGTTCATCCTTGGGGAATTGTTGATTATGGGATAATTATTACTAAGGTGGAAGGAAAGAAATAGTTCCTAGATCCATTGGATTTCTTGGGCGAAACCTTAGATCATCCTCGGCTATGCATATTTAAATGTATTGAAATAATCCTAAATCTAGCATAAAGGAATAATTAAAACATATTAAGCATGCAAGTAAACAACAATAATAATAATAAAGGACGGAAAAAGACTTACCAATTGTAGCAAGGCTTTGAGGATCGAATCTAAGGGCGATTCGAATAATATTGAGAGATGTACGGAAAGGAGAACCAAGTATAGTCTTGCCTTCTCCGTGGAAAAATATGTTGTGTGATGATGTGTGGAAAGGAAATTCAAGTATAGTCTTGACTTCCCCCTTGAAAATTGTGTGTGATGGAACAAATCAAGTGTAGTCTTGATTTATTCGTGTACTGAGAGAACGTGTGTGGGGAGATGTGGGAAAAAAACTGTGTTGAAAACTAATATGGGGCAGAAAACCGTCTCTTGAGTGGGAAACGAGCACACGTATTTATAGTGCTTGGGAAATGGGCTGGACTGAAAAAAGGGTCGATCGGCCTTAATAATAAGGTTCGATCGGCACAAAAATGAAGGGTCGATCGGCCTTAAAAATAAGGTCCGATCGGCACTTAAAATAAGGTTCGATGGCAGTTATAAAGTTTATCTTAATAAAAGGGCCGATCGGCCAAATGAGCTTGGCCCAGTTCTTCAATTGCTTGGCCGGCCCATTTGCTTCTCTTGGCCCCAAATTGCAATGGCCTTGTCCGGCCACCATCCAACAATGCAATGCCTTGATTTGTATAATTAGTTATTCGTTTCGTCCCGCGATTTTGCAGTCGCACTTTGGCCACTATAATGACTCCTTTTGCACTTCGCTCTTTGAAATTTTATTTTTCATTTAATCCCACGAATTTTTATAAATCAATTTCGTCCCAAATTTCCATATTTTCCAATTTAGTCCCTGAATTTTTCAATATTTCCCATTTGGTCCAAAATCTTCCAAATGCCAGTTTAGTCCCAGATTTTCCCGAATTGCACTTCAGTCCCTTTTTTCGGACCGGGTACTAACAAGTATATGTGTTTTAGTATTGATTGTAATAAATAAATCATAGAGTTAAGTTATTCCTATATTTATTATGTGTAGAAATAGTATAATATTAATGTTACTGTAATATTTTCTTTTCAATCTTGGACGAAATGGGTTTTTGGTTTCACTGAACAAATGATCTCATATAATATACTCCCTCCGTCTCATTACAATGGTAACAACTTGACTTTTTTGGTCAAATTGGTCAATTTTTTACTAGAATTTTATAAATATCTAGATATCTATACAATTCTAAAAGTTATTATTAATAGCATTTCTAAGGGTAAAACAAGAGCAATTTTTAAAATTGCATAGAAATATCTAGATATTTATAAAATTATGGTCAAAAATTGACTCGATTAATCAAAAAAGTCAAATTGTTACTATTGTAATGATCAGACGGAGGGAGTACATAATATGTTTGTCAATAAAATGAGTCCAAGACAAATCTTTGTACATATTTGGACTTAGAATTAAATATATATATATATACTCCCTTCGTCCCACGTTATAGTGGACTAACTTTTTGGGTGTAGGAATTAAGGAAAAGTGATGTAAGAAAGAGAAAAAGTTAAATATTGTGAGTATGAAAAATTAAATAGGAGAGAGAATGAGTGGAAGTAATAGTGAGGAGAGAGAATGTTGTGAGTGTAAAAGTGAAGTAGGAGAGAGAATGAGTGGGTGAAATAGTGAATATTCTTTGCCATTTTGAAAAGTTTACATTCACGTGGGACATACCAAAATAGAAATAAGTTTGCATTCACGTGGGACGAAGGGAGTATATGTTAAGACCAATTATATTGCATTGTCATAGGTGACAAATTTGAATTGATTAAGTATTTTGTTGGGTAAGGGTGAAATAGTAGGTGATTGTTATAGACACATTAATAATATTGTATTTAAAGAAAATAATTTTTTTTAACAATTTTATTATTTATTATGTCATTTTCTCTTGAATATGCTACTTTTTTATGGAAACATTTTTTTAGAAAAAAAGGGGGTTATATGTATTAAGATTGATCATTTGTTTGTTTTTACAGATTTTTTCGTGCATCGCACGGGTTAGTGATTTTTTTAGTATTACTATTAATGTCGTTGTCAAGGAATTATTATTAATGTAGTTTTTAAGAAAGTTTTTCAAAATGTATAAATTCTAGGCTTTTGATGTTGGTTACTACGTGTTCTAAATTTCTTGATTAAATAAATGTTGTTCTTTCTATTATTCAACTTTTTGCCCTTTATTTTCTATTAAATATATTTTTTAACGTGTTTGAACACGGCATTAATATTTCACCGTGTATCGCACATGTAGAGTACTAGTACTATTATAATAAAAGTAGAGAGAATGAGTGAAAGGGTATTGTGAGTATGAAGAGTAAAATAAAGAAAATTAGGGGAAGAAATAGTAAATGAATTGTTATTGTGAATATGATAAATGAGTCCCACTAAATATAAAAATAATATAAATTTGACATTTTGCGATATTTTAAGTCGGAGAGAAAAGAGGAAGTAGATAATAAAACAGTTTTTAAAAAAAAAATTGAATTGTAAATAATATGTTATAATTGTACAAATATATTTTATTATAATGTGACAAATTCAAATCAATTCAACCAATAAAATATCAATACTTATTTTGTATAAATTTGTAAACTTCTTTGTTTTGTGCCCCTAGGCCCTAGCATTGCCCCATTCAGATATTATTCTTTTTAAACCATAGTCATTCAAATTTCTAACTTTTATAATACTTTTAAAAAAAAATTATTAATGGATCGCTTAATCTATTTATTACTTAAGTGACAAATGAAAATATTAAAAATTGCATTTGATGGGTTTAAATCATTTACATGTAGTGTTGAAAGGGAAATCGAATAGCGCTTGAGATATAATGCGCTAGAATTAAGAAAAAAAATAGACTAATTTGGTAAATTGATAGGATTAGCATTTGCTCCATTTATTTTTTTTATTTGTCTTTTTAGACAAAATCTCACAAACAAACAAAGAAACTATTAATTAATTTTTCAATTTTCATTTTTAACCTTTCTCTTACATCTTAGTTTTCAACAATCCGACTGGTTCTCCGTCTTCATTCTTCATTAAATCATTTTTGATAATGCCAAAATCGTCAAATCAGCCCAAATCCAAGCGATCGTCTGCTCCGGAGATTGCTAGGCCTGAAAATAAGACAAAACACGTAAACTAAGCCGGGGCTTGACCGGCGAAGGCCCTCCGGCGTGAGAGTAAGTCACGGTTTTGTGGTGAGAAACTAAATTGACAGAGTTTCTGTAAGTAAAAAGTAACGTACCAAATAATGTGCCATGTGACTTGTATTTATAGGGATGGATTGATAGAATCCATGTTGAAGTAAACTTGTAAAGAGATAAGATATAATCCTCAAATGATTATATCTGTTAAGGAGTCATTGTTTGACTTGAAGTGATGTAGATGGTTACAATCCTGATTGGATAATAACTGTAGAATCCTTGTTTGAATAGGACTGTTCAATCTGCTTACCGGATAGCCGAGGAATATAAATGTCTTATCTCAACGTTTGTGTGTAAGCCGAGATGCATGATTTAGCTTCCTCGTCAATTGATGATCTGACGGCATGTGCATATGCCGAGACGCATGATTCTGTCTCCTCGTCATATGAAGATACTAGTACATGCCCGTGTCCAAGGTCACGTAATTTTTTAATTTTTTTTTAATTTTTTTTAAATAAATTTTTTTTTTAAGGGTAAAATGGGAAAGTGACAAAATAGTGAGGGCAAAATGGAAAATTAGCCCCTTGGAACTGTTCAAAGAACTGTTCACAAGGCAGGCCTAATTTATACTATAGATGTCGAGGTAAGAACTTTTCTCTCCTCGTCATTTATGACATCTCGGAGCATGATGAGCCAAGGAAATAATATGAAGAGCCCGTTGTTAATGTTAAGGCCGAGGAGATACCTCTCGGCATACGAGGACGGTATCCTCGGCACTTGTAATTTGGGGCATTTATACTTGTATATTGGGCCTTTTGTTGATGACGATGTACGAGACCGAGGAAGCCCATGGTTGCTTCTAATAACTTGTATGTGGATTATGTTTATAGCCCAATCCATTTGGGCTTGACCCGGACAAGCCCATGTTCGTATCTCGGTTTATACTGTTCAGTGGCCCCCGACTTTCTAGCTCGGCCTAGGACGAGGAGAAAGTCATCTCGTCCTCGGCTTACGGAATACGAACAGGTTTGACACGCGTCAGAGACGCTTCATTTTGGGCGTCGCTTCATTATCCGTCGGTTATTCGCCATGATGATGAGATGTGGGCCCCCACGCCTGACATGCCTCGAAAGTTGTTGCTGGCATTAAATACTTGGGGCGCCATACCCGGTGACCCGTTTATTTTTCGGGTTTAACCCGGCTTTAGTGAGTATAAAAACCAAAACTCTCCTCATTTGGAACTTTTACTACTTCGAAATTTGAGAGAGCACTTCAGAAACTTCAAGAACCTCCGACGAATTTCCCCATCCCAGTTTCCGGCGAAGCTTGCGTTTTCCGGTGAAGTTGTTCACAGTCAGATTCCGACTACTTTTCATCACTCAGGTATGCATTTCCTCCCTTTTATGCCTTTCGCTTATAATTTCGCCATTTCTAGGGTTTTTAGAAGGGATTTTGGATGTGTCAAAAAACCGCCATTGTCAAGCTTGAAACTTTTCTTCATGAATCTTTAATTTTGATTCTTGAAGACTTGTTTTTCTTTAAGTCTTGTATCAATTTCTTTGAACTTTGTCTGAATTCCTTTGAATATTGTGTAAACTCCCCCATTGATCTTTGATTCCCCTTTAGAAAAATGGCTCGTTCTTGGGATCATTCCCCCCGTTTCATTTACGGATATCACAAGGGCAATCTGAGATTTTATCGGAGAGAGAGAGGACCATGGTTGATGCTGAACCTGGATGACATAGGAAAGATGTTGAAAAATTTTGGTCGTACCCGGATGTTCTTCCAATACCCAAATAATATGAGGATAGACCGAATTGATTCCTCGTCTCCCAATATAGTGTTGCTTGAGGATAGGGCCGAAATAATGGAGCACATCGATTTGTTCTACCCTTCCTCGGATTGCATAGTCCGTGATCGTTTAAGTGGTAAGGCTCCCTCCTCGGCCCATCTTGTAATGACGAGGAGGGGTATCTCCCTTCCCCGTCTTGAGATCAGCCATGGACGAGGTAACTAATTTTGACTCCTCGTCTTTTTGCAGATATGACGGGAAGAGGAGGAGAGACCTCCTCGTCAACCAAGATTGTAGATGCCTTTGTTGAAGGTGCCCAAGTGGAAGGCAAGAAAGGCCGAGGAAGGGGAGGCCGAGGAGGTGGAAGAGGCCGAGAGAGGCCACCAAAAGCCGAGGATCCCATGCTGGAGAAGTTATATTCCACGTACGGGGTGGATAAGGCTGAGTATAAGTTAACTTACATCGGCAAACCCGTTTTTAAGGATGACAAGGAAGAGAAGAGATTTTATTACAATGACAACCACGTCAAATTTTACTTCAAACAGTTTCAACAGGGTCTTCGTCTTCCCTTGGACCCCTTCCTCAATGAATTTTTAGGAGACATGAGGGTTGTCCCGGCTATGTTGGGAGCTAACAGGACCAGGGTCCTCGTTAGTTTTATTGTACTTTGCCGTAGCTTAGGTTACGAGCCGACCATGGGAGCCTTCCGTCATTTCTTCCAGGTTAGCTATGTAAAGGATAGTCGTCTCCTCGTCATACGGAGTGAACCTAAGCATCCAAAGATTATCCTCCCTATGTCCAGCAAGGTGGGTGGTTGGGACAACCATGTGATACGGGTTGAGAGCCGGCAAGGCTGAGAGTTCCAATCCCCTTTTGACGTGCCAACTTCCTCGGGTCCGGTACAGAAGTATGGATGGACCCAAGACTTGATCAAGCGCCTCGAGTAATTTTTTGAGGTAGGGCTCCTTGACTGGTCAGCTTTGGAGACCACGGATCATTACTACATCCAGGCAGGCCTGATGCCGGGGCCGAGGGACGGGGTTATTCCCCTTGTTACTGTTAAGAAGGGGATGCGTTTTAACGACTGGAGAACGCACCCCGACCTCGTCTTCCATGAAGATTGTATGAGGTGTAAGGTCCCTCCAGTTGACCAATGCCTTAGAGAAGATAATGTAGCAGGATGTAATTTTTTTTCCTTCATCCTTGATACTTGTATTTTTTGTAGTAGCTCTCATTTTGTTCGTATGTAACCGTATATTCCTCGTCTTTGCAGATTTAACCCCCGAGCAAGAAGCGGAGTTAGCGATGAAGAAATTGAGTGTCATGGAGCTGATCAAGCAGAGGAGACGTCTGGCCAAGGTCTCAGCCTTGAAAGAAAGAAAGGAGGATGCCAACAGCCGAAACCTCCTGCTGAATGCTCAGGGTGACCAACCCCTTCCCCTCAAATTGCACGAGGAGGTTGAAGCCGAGGAGAGGGGATCCGAAGAACAAATTAATCCTTCAACTACCGAGGGGTATAGCCCCCATGTTGATATAGCTGAGGAGGCGGACATCCCGTCGGCCGAGGATACCGACCTCGTCCAACGGCGTTCTGGCTCCAAGAGGCCCCAAGGCGCTACCATCGAGGAGCCTGCAGCTAAGAGGGCTACCGTGGAGTCCTCCAATCCTGAAGCTCCTCCTCCTCTCACCATCCAGACCATCAAAACCCACGAAGATGCCGAGGAGGTTGCTCGGCGTATGGCCGTCAATATTGCACGCTTGAGGGGCATCCCTCTACAGACCAGGAAGGTCCCTCTGCTGAGATTGGGCCGAGCTCCCATCCAAAGGTCCATGGATGAGGAGGCTTACGAGGAGCTGGTTCGAGAGAAGCCGAGCAGGGAGAACTTGCTGTGCCGTAAGGGTCTTATGCTGGCCGAGGTAACTATCTCGTATCCTTTGTCTTTTTGATTTCATACTTTTATACTTGATAAAGTCTGACATAAATTTATCTTGCAGTTTTCTAGTGTCTCGGCCTATGAAAATGCCTTGGCCAAAGCCAATGACAAGCAGCTGCATGACGCCAAGGCCGCCCAGAAGAAGGGCGAGACCGAGAAGGCTGCCCTGGTTGATATGCTGAAAGCCAAGGACGCCGAGCTGGATGCGGCCAAGGCCAAGGTAGAGGCCGAGGTGATGAGGGCCAGGGAAAAGAGAATGAAAGCCGAGGAGCATCTCCGGCAGAAGGACGCTGAGCTGGCCGAGGAGCGAAAGCTTAAAGCTGAGGTCCAGGTAAGGGCCGAGGAAGTCGAGGCCAAGTGCCGAGGGTTTGTAGCTACCCTTCCTTCCAGGGAAGAGGAGGCCATGGCACGCTTTAAGGCCAGCCCAGCTTTCCAGGACGCCGTTACGGCCAGCCCGGCTTTCCAGGATGCCGTGGATGCAAAGACGGCGACCATGTTTGAAGACGGGTACCTTCACTTGGCTCGTCGTCTGTTAGATGATCCTTCCACTGGCTTGGATATGAATAAGATAGCTCTGCTGATCTGCCAGGATCAGTATGACAAGGAAGCTAGGGCTCTTCACCACCTGGTCCCCTTCTCTCAGTATAATTTGGACATCATGGCCGAGGAAGATGCCCGGGCCGCCCGAGAAGCTTGGGTGCCTCCGTCCATCCCAGTAATCTTCAAAACCTTGGTGGAGGCCATTCAATATGAGTGGATGGAGGTCGAGACCAAGGAGGTAGATACCGAGGAGGCTAATGCTCAAACTGAACAGACTATCCCTCCTCCCCCTGGTGCTGCCACGAATGATTTCTTAGATAAGCCCTTCGAGGACACTCAGGCTTAGGATTTTTTTTTCCTTTTTTCTTTTGTTGTAATAGTGTTAGGAAGTGTAACTTCTTTTGAATATCAATGAACAAAGTCCTTTTGTTTTAATTCATGTTATTTCAATGAATTGATTGAATGCTTGTTTGTATGCTATGCATAGGCACAAGGCTGGTAAGGAGGAAGTCGAGGAGGGTCCCTCGTCCCCATTTATAAAGTAAGTTGTTAGGCCGAGGTGAGGTCCTTCGGCTTTGACTATACTTTAAGTCGTACAAGCCGAGGAAGGGCCCCTCAGCTTTGACTGTTGGGTAATTTCTTCTTTTTCGTCTCCTTATGCCGAGGAAGATGACTCGGGCACAGGTTTCAGACGTGATGTATTTTAGTCTTAGTGACAAGGTGTTTCCTTGTCTTGACGTGAGGCAAGTCAATAGGCCGAGGAGAGGTCCTCGGTCTTGACTGTTTGAACCTTGTAATCCTTGAATTGAGGCTGACCCTCGTCAGGATGTAAGGTAAGCCAGTAAGTTGAGGGAAGATCCTCGTGTTGGCTGTTAGGAACTTAGTCATTGAGTCAAGGCGGACCCTTGTCAAGACGTAAGTCATGTATTTTGAAGAGTAGGGATAAGATCCTCGTCTTCCGGTGTTTGTGTCAGGAGTTGATAGTTGCCTTGCATGTTGAAAGAAGTTGCTTTCATAAACTCAAACGTGATTACATCGAACTGCAATCCTATCAAACTAAGAAGTAAAAGATGGAAAATGGGAAACTAATCTATTACAAAAATGAACTAGACTAATGATAGTATTTTCGAAGATTGTCGGAGTGCCATGGATGCTTGAGATCCTTCCCCTCCTTAGTCTTCAATCTGTAGGTCCCCTCTCGAATGAATTGAGTGACGATATAGGGACCTTCCCAATTTGGGGAGAGCTTGTTTTGTTCTGCCTTCCGACCAATTGCCTCAATTTTTCTAAGTACCCAATCACCTACTTGGAATACTCTTCTGATGACTCTCTTGTCATGATATGCCTTGGTTCTTTGTTTGTAGTTTACCATCCTCATCTGTGCAGCTAGTCGTCTTTCGTCTACCAGGTCTAGATCTAGGAGCCTATTGACCCTGTTGACTTGCTCATCATAGTGGGAGTTTCTCACAGTTGGGATGACCATTTCAGCTGGTGCCATAGCCTCGGAACTGAAGGTTAGTGCGAATGGGGTTTCCCTAGTTGGCCCCCGAGTGGTTGTGCGAACAGCCCATAAGGCTAGGGGAAGTTCGTCCAACCATCTGCCCTCGCGTCCTTCAAGGTTTTTGGTAAGGGCTGTTAGGACCAGTTTATTGCCAGTTTCTGCTTGACCGTTGCCTTGGGGTCTGCTAACTGATGACTTTGCGTGGCGGACTTTGACTTTTCCCAATTCTGTTGTAAATGCCGCAGAAAATTGGAGTCCATGATCAGAAACAATTGTGTGGGGGAGGCCAAATCGACACCAGATGTAGTCGTGGACAAAGTTGATTGCGTTCTCTTCCGTTATCTTGGCTAATGCCTTTGCTTCTATCCACTTGGAGAAGTAATCGACAGCTACTATCACGTACTTGCAATTACCACTGGCGGGAGGGAAGGGTCCGATGATGTCGATTCCCCACATATCAAACGGCCATGTGGGTATCACAAGTGTCTGCTTGTAGACACACCATTCTGAACACATCGGATCATACTTATACCACTCTAAGTCTCGCTTTGAGTCAAGAAGTAGAAATCCACCATTTCGTCATGTTTCGTTAAAGTTTTGACTAACCATCGTTAGTTTGGGACTAAACTGCATACGAGATAACGAGGAAAGGACAAAACTGTCCACAGGAGCAATATCTCGCCGCGAGATGGCGTGTCTCGCGCGAGATATCTCCCTCTGCAGATTGCAGACGACAGTTCCCTCGTCGATTTCAACCTCTTTCCGGGATAAAACTTTATCTCTCCGGCCAACCAATGGGAGAGGAGGTCTAGAACCATCTGATAGGGTTTTAACTCTCCACTTCTTCATATCCAACCTCTATAAATACTTGGTGACTTCCAAGGTCGAAGGTCGGAAGTCGAAAATCCCAAACCTCGAATTTACACAACACACACACATTTTGTCGTTTTCTTTCCCTGAAAGAATCCCTCAAAATCACCCTAAAACTCACCTCATAGTTTGTTTGTCAACCTTGTTGATAATCAAGCATCAACCTCCAAATCAAGGACCAAGGCGAAGCTCTGTCCGTGTGAAGGGTCGACTCTAAACTTGAGTCGAAACTCTGCCCAAATCACCTCACGCAAGGTAATTCCTAATCTTCCTTCTAATTGATTGTTAGAGTGGTATAAGTCCATAGAATCTAGGATCGGCCTAGAGCCTCTCCAAATCATGGAGACGGTCTCGAAGCAATCGATTCTACATTCCGTTTGACCTCGTCAAATGGACCTTTATTTGTAGTATTAAATTCGTTTTTACTTCTTCTTTTGAAAAAACCTCTCTTTTCTTTAGCAAGACCGATCTCCGGATTGGGTGAAATGGATGCCTTCTAAACCTACCCATTTCATAACCTAAGCCCCGAACTCAAATCTCTTTCAAATGGTTTTTCTATGTTTCCAATCAAATAATATAGGTGGCGACTCATAAAAAATAAAAAGAATCAGAATTTCTTTCTCACAACGCTTACAGTGGCGACTCCGCTGGGGACTGAAAATTAAGAGGCTTAAACTTGCGTCAAAATTAAAAGAGAGGTTTTTCAATCTATTTTGTAAAATTCGAATTTTTTCTGCTCTCAGATGGGAGATATCTCGCACGAGATATCATTATCTCGCGCGAGATATGGCCTCCAGTCTGATTGTTTTCTGGTTTCTCCTGTTTAGCTCGTAATCCAAGACGAGAGCCGAACATGCAAGGGGGATCCCAGAATTCATTATCTGCAGAGTTCCTGCATCTTAAGGCCTCCCTTAAGGTGTAGAACTCGAACCTTTAATTTCCTTAAATAATTGATTATTATTTATGAACTGCGTGTGATTGGGTTTTATTTAATTAAAGTCCGGTCCATTGGGGATTCGGGAGTTGTAAATTAAATTATTTATCTCTCTTTATCTCTCTTTATGTGGAACTACGACGGCCTGAGTCTTCCTAGATTGGGAGAAACGTAGGCAACCACTTGGTGCGGCCACTATCTGTTTTCTCTTTTGACTTTCAAAAAAAAAAACTTCCTATTTTACTCTATCACATAGATTGACTATCACACACGCGCACATCATACTATAACTGTCATTGCACTGCATACCCTCTATAAACCCGGGACCCACACTAAGGACGGATGACGGTAACCACCTAGTCGCCGGTCTCTCCGAAGTTGGACAATCCCACTCCGCGTATTCAATCCACTTAGATTGTCATATCGCGGGGAGCCTAGCCTTCCAGCCCTGCATCGCCACATTTTCATGTAGATTGACTTTTTAGGATCACTCCGTGACCGGTCGGTTTTGACTCGGTGATCTTTTCTTGTTTTTGATCAAAACAAAGCCATGTAAAATTGACAATAAGAAAGGATTCGGAAAAAGTCCCTTCGGAAAAAGTCCCTTCGGAAAAAAAAAAAAAAAGTCCCTTCGGATGTCCCTTCAAAAAATATATGCATATAATCCTTCAAAAAAAAAAACAATCTTACATGGCTTTGTTTTACAAAAATCGGATTGATTGCTTAGTCGTTAGGTTCTGATAAAGGCCTTAGAAACCCCTCAAAACGGACTTTCCGTTCCGACCAAAAATTAGGGCTAAATAAAAATCGACTTTCCGTGTGATTATCTCGCGCGGGATTACTTATCTCGCACGGGATAATGCTTCTGTTTGCTGAATTTGAGCCTGAACCATTCAAGCACCTTCCAGGCTCGTTGGGGCTAGATCCTGATATCTGCATATCTTCTGTCAGTTTTCCGAAGCTACTCAACTCCAAGACTCCCAACACAATGTCTGACATCGACAACATTCTGGGAAATGAGACCCTGTCCGAAAACAACCACAAACTTCTGGAAGAAGCCAATGATCGCCTAGAAGTGCAAGCGTCCCAAATCCACACTCTCGTGGAAGAAATTCAAGAGCTTAGGGCTGCACTAGCCAACAAAGAAAAGAAGAAGAAAAATGACTCTTCCTCCGGAGAAGAGGAGTCATACACAAAAAGGGCCAAGGGTCGCCGCAAAAGCAAAAGCAAGAAAAAGAAGTACGAGTCTAGCTCGTCATCTTCCTCATCTGACAATGAAAGCCACACATCCAAGAAAGAAAGCAAAGGGGAAAGCAAGAATGAACCCCTTACCATGGCCATGCTAGAAAAGAAACTTGCATCCCTCGATGTGAGTAAGGGAGCCACGCTCTCCATTGATTACGATACCCTTCGTCAGTCCATGTCAAAGCTTCCTAGAAAGTACAAGACACCCGACATTGCAAAATTCAATGGCACCACCTGTCCCAAATCACATTTGGAGACCTACTCTTGGGCCATGCAACCTATGGGTGTTGATGACAATCTGTTAGCCCAATGCTTTCCCCAAACTCTCGATGGTGCTGCAAGAGATTGGTATATGACCCTTCCACTCTCTACGAGACTCGACTGGCCACTCGCTAGTTGTACTTTCCAAAAGCAATATGAGGACAACTCCACTTATCGCACCACTAGAAGGGATCTTGAGCAAACCAAGCAGCTTCCGAACGAGTCCTTCACAGATTTTGTCAAAAGGTGGAGAACCAAGCTAACCGAAATCGTTGATAGGCCCAACCTAGACGAACAAATTCACATCCTCATACAGTGCCTTAGAGAGGAATATCAAGACAAGCTAGCCGGCAACTACTTTCCTAGCTTCGCCGAACTTCACAAGTCGGGCATACGGTTAGATGACCTCATCAAACAGAAAAGGGAAGCCAAGAAAGAAAGTGGATTCCGTTACAACAAGAGCTCTTCTTCCTCCTCCAATCCCAAGGATGTATCTGTCAATGCCATTGTCTTCAATCATCCCGGAAATGGTAAGTACTCTGCGGTACCTCCACCACAAAAGAAGAAGAAAGATAGGCATTATGACAAGCTTGAAGGAATCACCCAAGAAGAACTCTTCGAAGTACTTGTCAAGAATGGGAAAATCAAACCAAGAGAAGGCGGACCTCCAAAGAAAGATCTCCCTGCCAACCATGCTCATCATCTCTTCTGCAAGTACCACAACTTCACCGGTCACGACACCAACTCTTGCTTCCACTTGAAAGACGTCATCCAAGATTTGTTTGACGATAAAGAGATAGGGTTACCAAATGTTGTTACTAATCCTTTGCCAAACAATGAGGTCAATTTAATAGAGATAGAAAGTAGCTTCGAGGACCCTACTCGTCTAGCCACAATTGTGGACGAGAGCCCTCTTGAATTTAATGAATCTTCTTTACATTTATATGATGTCTTGGGAGGAAATCTTAGAACAAAAAGGAAAAGGGTCTAAAACAGTCAACCTACTCACACGATCCGGTCGTGTGATCACCAACAAAGACCCAAGGGATGAAAATCCTCCAAAACAAGCTAAAGCCTCATCGCCAAGTGAGCCGGAGGACCCTCTCTTAACTCAATTGAAAAAGACACAAGCAAATATCTCGGTTTGGGATCTCATAGGAGCATCTCACAAGCACCGTGAGATGTTGAAAAAGGCATTGGCTCAAATGACCATTTCCTCAGAAGCAACACCCGAAGAGCTCACTCAAATGATTGGCCAAGTGCAGTTTGGCAACGTCATCACTTTCGCGACTTGGACCTCCCATCCTATGGGAACAATCATCACGAGGCCCTTTACATAAGCTTGCTAAGGTGAATGGGTACCGAATGCCACGCATTTTGGTCGACAATGGTTACTGCAATCAATGTCCTCCCGAAGAAAGCCTTATCATCATTAGGTCTCACCCACAAAGACCTCGAAGCCATCCGGGCATACTTGTAAGGGGTACGATTGTCTTTGCTAGAACCGCTGCAGGATCGGTTGTAATACTGTAGAAATGGGGCAAGTCACTATGAGCATCGAATTTCAAGTCATCGACATCCCGGCATCCTTCAACTTGCGCTTGGTCGCCCTTGGCTACACGACATAGGGGTGTGCCCTCCTCCCACTGCACCAATGCATCAAGTTCGGACACAACAACACGATAGTCACCATACACGGAGAGATGGTCACTGCTAGTCCTATCCTCGAAGTACAACATAGCACTTCGATTTCCTGTTCGGTGGTTTTGAGATCGAGAAAGAAAGCCTTTGTGAATGTCATAGACACTTACAACGAACGACTACTCAAAGGCACTTAGGTTTTCCGGAAGCCTTCACATGCGGAGAATGATGCTAGCAAAAGGGTACTTTCTGGATTGGGGCTTGGAAAGCACTTACAAGGAATAACGGAACCACCACCGGTCCCCGCCTCACCACAAAGCATGGACTAGGATACGACATCTCCATCCACGATGAAGATGACGTAGAAGAGTGGGGCTTCACTCAAATCAAGTGGGAAGGAACCTCGTACAAAGGCTGCAATGACCAAAAGTCCAAGGATTGCAACCTCAAACCATATCGAAGGACACTCAATGGCTACTTTGTTCGAGAAGGGGAAAGTATTCCCTACTTTATCTTTTGAGAACCATGGGTGATGATAAAGGAAAGCGCCAATGGGCTTTGAAATCTTCAGCGGCTGCGATGCTTCTCCGGATGAAACGAGAATCCGTCCCACCGATCCCTAATGATTTGTGGGGCACGAAGCGAAATGACAAGCGAATGGGACTTTGTGTTGGGAGAAGACATGCTTTGCGGCAGTTCCAAGACTGTCTTAGGTTAGAAGACTGGCGGATTCATGCAATATCGAGGGGACGCTCCAACTACCGACTACACAAGACTAATACGAAATGTGATGAGCCAATTCTAAGCGGCACGTCACCGGAGGACCGATTGTTGATGAAGACTTCATGATCAAAGAGCTTGGTTGCACTCCCCACCCTCGCGGGAAGATAGGCCCTACAACTTTTACATTAGAAGCGAGGCTCCACCTCAGATGAACTCACTCGAGGAAATCGAGGCGGTGGCTGAACATGTATTCCCTTACTTCCTTAATGAAAACTTTGATCTTTCCGAGTACCACGAGATTGCTAACATCGTAAATGATGAATTAACTAATAATAATCAATATAACGAACACGTTAATAATGAATCATACGATGAGATAGATCAAGATAACGAACAAATCTTAAAAGAATTAGCTAAGCAAGTAGGTCGTTGTGGAAAGAATGGCCCTGTTGACGACGAGGAAATGCAAACGGTTAATCTTGGGACGACGGAAGACCCCAGAGAAACAAAGATCGGCAGCTTCTTCAAGGGGAAGACGAGAGAAACCTTGACCCGGCTCCTCGAGAGAATATGTCGACGTATTCGCTTGGTCCTACAAAGATATGCACAGGTTGAATCGGTCGGTTGTAGAACACAAGATACCACTTTGCTACCCAACGCCAAGCCGGTCAAGCGAAACTACGCGAGAATCAAGCCGAATGGTCAATGCAAGTGAAAGAAGAAATCATGAAACTCTTGAATGTAGGGTTCATCAAAGTGATTGAATATCCGGAATGGTTAGCAAACACGGTGCAAGTAGCCAAGTCGAACGGGAAAATACGGGTCTATGTTGATTTCAGAGACTTGAACAAGGCATCCCCTAAAGATGACTTCCCACTACCAAACATAGACATGTTGGTCGATGCCACAGCAGCATATGAGGTCCGCTCATTCGTCGACGGGTTCGCGAGGGTATAACCAAATCCTCATGGCGAGAAGAGGACCGGCCAAAACGGCATTCACCACACCTTGGGGAACGTTACGCTACACGGTCATGCCGTTTGGCCTCAAGAACGGCCAGGGCTACCTATCGAGAAAGCGATCACGACACTATTCCACGACATGATCCATAAAGAAATAGCGGTGTATGTGGACGACATGATTATCCACTCGAAGGGGACGAGATGGCGGCACTTGAGAGATCTCGAGAAAATTCTTCAATCGGCGAGACGGCACAAAATGAGACTCAACCCCGCCAAATGCTCATTCGGAGTAGTCAAAGGGAAAGTCTTGGGATACATGGTCACGAACGCGGCATAGAAGCGAGATCCCGCCAAGATAAAGGCCATTACGAGACATGCCTCCACCCGGGACACGAGAAAGAAGTAAAGGGATTCATGGGCGAGACTCAATATATCGATCGATTCATTAATCAGCCCGACTACAATGTGCGACCCCATCTTTAAGCTGCTTAAGAAAAACGCACCTCAAGAGTGGACCGAAGAATGTCAAGAAGCATTCGAGGAAGTTAAGCACTACTTGACTTCCCCACCTAACCTGGTTCCACCACACAAGGAGAAGCCCTTGAAGTTGTACCTCACAATCACGAGACAACGCATTAGGGGCTATGCTTGCTCAAGAACGGCCGGCCTTCGCACACGAGAAAATGCCATCTACTTTGTCGGCCCGCAGATTCCAAGGCGGTGAAATCAACTACTCTCCACTCGACAAGTCATGCGTTTGCTCTCGTCAGGTATCACAAAGGCTAAAGCACTATATGGAAGCCTTTCCGGTCCGTCTCATCGCAAAGATGGATCCATTGAAATATATCCTAGACAAATCAAATTTGTCTTCGAGACTAGCCAAATGGTACTTCATGCTCGCGGGGTATGATATCACTTACGTCACTCGAAATCCGTCGAGAGGAGTGTATTCGCAGATCAGTTGGCCGAATTTCCTTGCGACGAAGTGAAGGGGAAGACCGCGATTCCACGATGAGGACATCCTAAGCATAGAAGAAAATAAGTGGCAATTATTTTTCGATGGCGCGGCCAACAAGAGAGGGTTTGGCATCGGAATGTTATTGGTAGACCACTAACGACATCTACACTCCACTAGCGGTACGTCTTGACTTTGACGCCACCAACAATACCGCGAGAATACGAGGCTTGCATAGCGGGGCTTGAGGCAGCCCTAGAACGCAACGTGGCTGAACTCGAGGTATTCGGGGATTCCCAATTGATCATCAATCGGACATTGAAGAAGTGGAGGGTCCAAGATCCAACCCTTCAAAGATACGGTGCCCACCTCCAAGAGTTGGCGCAACAATTTCAAGATGTCTCATTCCACTATCTCCCCGAGAGACAAAAATCGGTTTGCGGACGCATTAGCCACACTTGCTTCTTTGGTCGAAATCCCTAAAGGAAAGCGGTTAAACCCTTCAAGATAACACGGCGTGCAACTCACGCATCTTTGCGCCGTTATAGATCTTCACGATTGCAAAGACAAATGGTTATCCAAAGGTGCATTGTTGAAAACTCCGAAGGAAACCATGGTACCACGACATTTGGTATTTCATCCTAGATGGAACCATACCACACAGAGGCAGGACACGAAGACTCGAGATCGCCCTTAAGAGGTTGGGCCAATTACGTCATCACTGGTGGCCGTTTATTCAAGAAACATTCCCAAGGAAACCTCCTTTGCGCCACCGAGGAAGAGGCCCGGGAAATAATGGACCATGTTCATCAAGGCATATGTGGAACCCACATGAGCGGAAACATGCTCGCCAAAAAGATCATCGAGACAAGGGTACTTTTGGGCGACCATGGAAGCCGGCTGTACCAAAATGGTCAAGAAGTGCCACAAGTGTCGAGATACACGCCAATCTTCGGCATGCACCGCCTTCCTTCTTTGTACCCAATGACTTCACCTTGGCCGTTCTCTACATGGGGAATAGACGTGATTGGAAAGATCACACCCGCGAGAGCCAACGGACTGTTTCGTCCTAGTAGCCATCGACTATTTCACTAAATGGGTCGAGGCCGCCTCCTACAAAGTTCGAATGCCGAAAGGTTGCGAGAATTCATCAAGCACAACATCATCTGCCGATATGGGGTTCCACGAGATGATATCCGATAATGGGTCACACTTCGAAAAGGAAACCGATCGCCTGCGGCCAAGTACAAAATCACGAGACACAAGTCGTCTCCTTATAGGCCTCAAACAAACGGAGCGATTGAAGCCGCGAACAAAACAATCGAGACTATCATCGGAAAAATGGCGATCCTTTGGAAAAAGGCGGCCCGACAAGCTACCATTCGCACTATGGGGGTACCGCACTTCGGTCCGAACGGCTACGGGAGAAACTCCTACGCCCTCACATTCGGGATGGAGGCTGTCTTACCGATAGAATTGGAAATACCATCACTAAGAGTTCTCCTAGAAAACCAAGTGAATGAAGTCGGCGGCTAGAAAGCGGATACGAAGAGCTAGCCCTGTTGGACGAAAGAAGGTTGAAAGCGGCCGAACACACTCGAAGCTTACCAAAGAAGAATGGCAAGAGCTTTCAACAAAAAGGTCAAGACAAGGAACATCGAGTAGGCGACTGGTGCTCCGTGAGCATCGTCCGGACCTTTCAACCCGTTAGGCAAGTGGGGACCAAGATGGATAGGACCCTACATTGTGAAGAAGATATTCTCTGGGGAGCCCTTGGTGGTAGACTTAGACGGAGATCAACTACCGAAGCCGGTCAACATGGACAAGCTCAAGAAGTACTTCGCGTGACTTGGCCTCCTTAAAAGAAATCGCTCGCTAGGTTGAAAATCCCGGAAAGGACGACCTAGGCAAAAATTAGAGCTAGCACAAGAAAAGAAGCCCGCTAGATTGAAAACCCGAAGGGCGGTCTAGGCAAAAGAAAGGGTGTGCATAAAAAAAAAAAAAAAAAAAAAAAAAAAAAAAAGGGGGCCTTATCTCGCGAGATTACCCAGCGGCACTGGAGCCATATTTTGTCCTTTTCTCAAAAATGAACTACGTTGGACTGAGCCTCTTGTTTAATTCTTTGTAAAAGAGGAACGTGGCGGCCTTCGGGTTCGGTCTAATCAAATAAATAAATCAAAGTTGTCCCTTTTATTAATCGAATGCGTTTCATTAATGACAATAGGGAAATCCTAACCACAACGACTAATTTGCTAAGCTAACAAACTTGAAAAAATAATACTAATAAAGCGAAACAATTGATCTATCAAAGCAATCTCTTGGTACTCCTAAAGATCTAGCCTTTCATTAACTTGGTTGGCCGGCGGACATGGTCTCCACCGTCGTCGTGATCCTCCTTGCGCTTTGAGCCTCTCAGCGTAACATCCTCGAGACGATCAAAGACAGATTCCGACAATCTCTTGAAGACATGAGGCCTATCCAAAGCTTGCGTCTTTCCGAGGCATTCCCTTGCCTCGCCTCTCGTACCAATCCCCATCAAGAAAATCCTGAGTTGGATCGGTTCGCACATTAGCGGGATCGGGCGAGCCTCGCTCCTTCGCAAGATCTTGCTAGCTACAAAAGAATCTCTTAGCGGTGAAAGCCGCAAATCATCAATCTTCTCTGCACTAGGATGGCCGGTATGGAGGAACCAATCCAAATATTTGTCGGACGGGAAGATGCTTGCATTAAAAGTCCGAAGGTTCGACCAACGGTCCCGATTAGTTCCTTCACCCCATGCTTGAGCTAGCACTGCGCAAACTCTACACCAATATAAGACACTACACGAGAAGCTCCTTCGAAAAGATAAGTGTCTGGCTGGTGACCAAGCGACGGAGCACCCGCTTGGGAAAGTAAAAGGAGGAATCTCGCAAACCCGGAAGAACAACCTGTCAAAACCCTTGGTATTGGCAACATACTTGTTCAACCTCCAATAAGGTGGACACCGAGAGAATATCGGCGGTTTCGGTCTTCGCAATCAACTCGGCCCATTCATCCGGCTGAAAGATCTTTGATCAACAACTTTCGCGTATGATATGTAAAAGGAGAATATTCCAACGGGGACCTATCAACTTGAGATGCTCCACTAAGCCAAATAGTCAACGAAGGGGACTCCCTTGAGTCATGACGCCTTGATCTATGCGGCTCATCAAGACCATGAAGGGTCTCACCCAAGATTAGCGGAATAATGTTCCTAGAACGTTTCCTAGCACAACGAGAACAACTTCCACCGGTTGGGAATCGACCAAGCCGTCCACACGTAAACAAAACATCTCAGAAAAGAGAAAGAGCCAGAAAGTTCCGCTTATGGACATGAAAAGCATCATCATCGGAATCACCGGCCAAGCGTCCGGAAAAGAAGAGCAATCAACCCACTTGCGGTGAACCAACCCATAGCAAGTATCAAGGGGGATCCCTAACAATTCGTTCAAAGCCTCCGAATGATTCCTATGATACTTAGGAACAGCAATCTCACCAGTCAAAGGCATATCCAAGATAATGGCGAATTCCTCCACAGTAGGCACCATCTCATTCAAAGAAAAATTGAAAAGATGAATAGAGGGATCCCAAAATCGAGCATCACCCTGCAATAACTTCCAATCCGGTTGGAGGTTATTCAAAGTGAAAAGAATTCTAAATCCAGTGCGATAAACTTATTGCGAGACCGGTTGCGTAGCGACCTTACAAAATCCCTTGATGCTTGCTTGAAAGAGGCAATCACTTCAGAGGACAAAGAAAAATCATCGACAATCATGGACGTTGGGGCAATCTCCTTGGAAGCCATGGATCACAGGGTTGAAGAAGAAGACAAGAGTTTCACCCTAACAGGATATCTCTAGAGTTTGAAAGGCTAGAATGAGTTATCTGGCCGGACTACAGGGTGATTTTATAGGGAAAACTGTCAAAATCCTGTTCGAAAAAGGAAGAGATTTCTGCCTGGGTAGCGTGTCTCGTACGAGACACCTTATCTCGCGCGAGATATACCTACGGCAAAGCAACAACAGTTCTACTCAAACAGCGATCTAGCCCCGACTTGACGAAGCAAGTCTCGAAAAACCTGCGTGTACAATTCATAACGTGCAATAAAACACCATATTCAGGCTCAAAATTGCGGCCTATCGGCCATTCCCATTTCCGAAAAGCACATGGAAAGTCGAGAAAGTTAATTAAACTAATTAGACCTAGGATTAGGGGCTAAGAAAAAAACCATTGTTTTGTGCTACCTACTTGTTCCTAACAGGTACCAGAAAAGAAAGAAAAATTGTCTGGGCCCACACGGCCAATATGTACAGATAATCAGATAGAGAAAAGGGGAGGGGATCACGCCATCAAGTCGCTTGAGCCGCTAGCACCTCCGCCATCACCACCAGGGGGGCTACCATCCCTCCTCGACCTCTTGGCTCCGCAAGTAGGGGTCATAGCCGAGGCCACTGTCGAGGCCGCCGAAGAAGCCTTCTGGAACAGCCTCTCGGATAGGTCCGACACCAAAGCCATCAACCCAGCCATCTTGGTCGCTCCACGGTTGTAATCGGCCGCGGATATGGTGACCTGACAATCAAAGAAAAGAAGATGCTCAGATGAAGTCGGACATATACACTTATATGGACGAATACGAAAACGAAACATACCGAAGAGACATCGGCGGGAGGCGGTAACCCTCGGGAATCGATCGGGAGACGGGATGTGCCCCATCGTCGGCATGCTCCCCATCATATACGTGTAGCTCGGAGGGCCGTAGTCCGGGGCAAAGGCGAGAGAACCGGTAGCTGAGAGGAAGTGCTAGGGGTGAAGAACTGAAGCGAAGCGAGAGGCGGAGCCACGAGCATGTGATCGCCTATCCCCCACCGGGAGGGGACCCATCAATCGAGGCGAAACTCCGCATAAGAAGCCCGGGGATCACGCAAGCCGTCGCCTGCATCACCCACCAAAAGACTAGCATAATCATCCTCCGGAATAGAGTGGGTGGGATACATCGACCTCGGCGGATCCGCCGGCACCTTGTATGATAGTCTACCCCGGCCATCTTTGTGGGAAGACCCGCTCACCGAGATACATGGTATCTCCCTCCAAAGATGCCGGCATCCTCTGCATCCGGTGGCATCCCAAGCTCGATGCACCTCCGGCTCAACGGGGTCCAAGGATATAGGCCCGGCCTCTCATACTCAAGGTGTCCGGCATAGCCCGCGCCTCCGCCACCGTCAGTCCAATCCTGGTCCTCCTCCTCATCAACGGTCCGATTCGGGTGGCTCCGCCTCCGATATCCAGGAAACAAAGGGGCCCGGCTCTCCGGCTCAAACCTATACGGCCCAAGGGCAGTGTAGCCCCATATACGCACAAAGAAAACGAAACAGATTCGCAAGGGAACACGAGATAGAGCATACGAGACGAGAAAACGAAAGCAGAATCAAAGAGCATACCTCCCAGGCATAAGAATACCCCGACAGAGTATCTTTGGTATGCCTACATGCCTCATCCATGGCATGGTAGCAGAAGGCCAGTCCCGCTGAGCCCCAGTCATAGCCGCTCACCTCATCCAAATTCACCAACAAACCCAACAGAGAAAGACGGGCCGTAGAAGAATGGTTCGCAAAAATGGTCTCGGAAAGGATGTACCAGAGGGCCCCCCTCACCAGTCGATCCGTGACTGCATTTGGCTTCTCAGCATAATCATCAATCTGACGCCGGAGGGGTGTCAACTCAGAAGAAATCCCTTAACCTTGTTAGGGACGAAACCGATCAAGCGCCTCCACACGAGCTGGACCCGCGGGCTTATAATTCGGAAGTCTTCGGCAGGGGATCACCAATGAACTCCAGTCCCGTGATGGCAAGAAAATCAGTCGGGGTCATAGTCGCTTCCCCGAAGCGCAAATGAACTGTGTGGGTAGTGTCCCACCACCTCTCCCGAATAGCCTGGAGAACTTGGGGGGTCCGCCTAATTCCCCTAAGATTGTCAACAAAAGTCAACAAACCTGTTTGGGCCACCCTAGCTCGGACGCTGTCAAGATCCTTGATCTTGTCCCACACCGCCTTAGCCATTTTCGGACTCCCCCGACAGTTCTTAATTGGCTTATACGACTGCAAAACAGAGGAAAAACAGAGAGGGCAACGTTAGAAATCGTTCCATGTCAAGAAATCAATGAAATAGAAGAAATTTTTCATTGGGGCATTTCATCGAACACTTGGCGTGCGTACAAGAAAAGCTTGCCCAAGGATGCCATTCGTGATCCGAATCAACCTCTCCTACAATCCATGATGTGTAGGAGACCCATACACACACAACGCAACAACAATCATCCAAAGAAACGCACAAAATCAACGCATGCAAGAAGGAACCTAGTTCTAAGCATAGACAAAAAGAAAAGCCATTGATGGAATTTGAATTCAAGGGAAAGGGAGTTCAAACTCAATGCAATACAAGGATCAAAGAGTTGAGAAAGAAGCTCTTACCAAACCCTCCCGAACAGCGGTGGAGATATGCGCGTGCCTATCGAAGGTGAGATCATCGCGGGGATAATCCTTCCCTAGTAAATAACTCCCCAAGATAGGATTCCTTTGTTCTTGAGCCATTGATTATGGAGAGAGGAGGGATTGAGAATTGATTGGAAGGAAGAAACACCAAGCAATCCACGAAAAATTGCAGAGAAAAACAACCTTGGCTCGAGCTAGTGTGAATACCCCGTCCCGATGCAACGCGCATTCGGAGGTTTAAAATAATTAATCATATAATGTCGAATCGAAATAGGATATTCATTTAGTGACACTTGCTTTTAAACCATATTAAAATATTAGTTTAATTTTGAGAGTCGCCACGCCACTTTGATATAGCCCAAAGCTTTGAAAAAAGGCTAAACAGTTAATTGGGTTCGGGGGTCAAGTTACAACAGAAGAAGAAACGTTATCACTCCTATTGCCCGACGGATCGGTCTTTCTAGCATGTGGGGTGTTGATTGTGTGCGGTGTTTGCAGGAATAGATAGAAGAAACGGGATCATGCATAAGGAGGAGGGGAGAGAAAGAATTAATTGATGATCACACCCTAGAACCTTTGAGTTAGGCCCTCGAAAGGTGCACTAATCAACGTTCATCCTTGGGGGATTGTTGATCATGGGACAATTATAACTAAGGTGGAAGGAAAGAAATAGTTCCTAGATCCATTGGGTTTCTTAGGGCGAAACCTTAGATCATCCTCGGCTATTACATATTTAAATATATTAAAACAACCCTAAATCTAGCATATATGACATAAGCAAGAAATAAAGTAATTAAAATATACTAAGCATGCAAACAATAATAATAATAAAGACAATAATAATAAAGAACAAAAATATTAAAAAGAGTCTTACCAATTGTAGCAAGACTTTGAGGTCGAATCTAGGGCGATTCGAAGAGAGTAAGAAAAAGCGTGGGTAAAGCAAGTGTAATCTCGCTTCTCCCGAGTAAATTGTGTGTTGAGAAAATACTTAGACTTAGAAAACTCGAGTTTAGTCTCAAGTTTTCTATGGAGAAACCTCAAGTTTTGTCTTGAGTTTTCCGTAGAATAATTGTGTTTAAAGTGTGAGGCGGAGTGGGGTTTATATAGTGAAAGGAATTGGGGAGGAACGGTTCGAAAGTGATGTGGGAAAAATAAAGGGTCGATCGGCCCTAAGAAATAAGGTCCGATCGGCACTAGGAATTAGGTTCGCGGCGTAAAGCTTATCTCCACAAAGAGCCGATCGGCATAAGTAGAGAGAAGGGCCGATCGGCCAATCTCTAAGCTTCCATGGCCCAAATGCTGCTGCACCTTGGCCCAAATGCTACAACTCTCGGCCGACCATCCCCTTTGCAATGGCCCTACAGTGCTCGGCCATGAATTGGTTTGGCCAGCCACTTGCAATGCCTTTTGTATAATTGGTTTATTAATTCGTTTCGTCCCGCGATCTTCTCGTTGTATTTTGGCCACTTTAATGACTTCTTTTGCACTTTGCTCTTTGGAATTTTATCTTTCATTTAATCCCAGGAATTTTTATATATCAAATTCGTCCAAAATTTCCATATTTCCCGTTTAGTCCCTGAATTTTCCATAAATTCCAATTTGGTCCAAAAGCTTCCAAATGCCAGTTTAGTCCCTGAATTTTCCCGAATTGCATTTCAGTCCTTTTTTCGGACCGGGTACTAACAGTAGCCCCTCGGCGACGCTTCTTGTAAGACAAGTGGGGTCGACAATAAGAAATAGGATCCGTCCTGAAAAAAGGGATTTCAGGAGGTGAAATGGTGAGCTTGCGGATGCGAGGTTTGGACTCGAGCTGAGTCACAAATGGAAGATGACCAGGTAGGTCGAATGGCTGGACCCACGTCGGGCTACCTACGTATCCCAAAAGGAATCAAGCCAAGTCGTAGTTCGAAAGAGTGGGCGTTTTAATACCCGAGAGTGGCGGACGTGCAGCGTCTCAAGCCAAAGATGCGATTTGTGGCAAGGCTTTGGGGATCAAATCTAAGGGCGATTCGAATAATATTGAGAGATGTACGGAAAGGAGAATCAAGTATAGTCTTGCCTTCTCCGTGGGAAAATATGTTGTGTGTGGAAAGGAAATTCAAGCATAGTCTTGATTTTCCCCTTGAAAATTGTGTGTGATGGAACAAATCAAGTGTAGTCTTGATTTCTCCGTGTGAAGATATGTTGTGAGATAATGTGTGGAAAGGAAATTCAAGTAAAGTCTTGATTTTCCCTTTGAAAATTGTGTGTGATGGAACAAATCAAGTGTAGTCTTGATTTTTCCGTGTGAAGATATGTTGTGAGATAATGTGTGGAAAGGAAATTCAAGTATAGTCTTGATTTTCCTCTTGAAAATTGTGTGTGATGGAACAAATCAAGTGTAGTCTTGATTTCTCCGTGTGAAGATATGTTGTGAGATAATGTGTGGAAAGGAAATTCAAGTATAGTCTTGATTTTCCTCTTGAAAATTGTGTGTGATGGAACAAATCAAGTGTAGTCTTGATTCGCGTACTAAGAGAAAGTGTATGGGGCAATGTGGGAAAAAACTGTGGGAATCAAAAGCCAAATATTTGACTGTACGGGGAGTCACCCAAAGATTTGACTGTACGGGGAGTCACCCAAAGATTTTGTGAGAGTTTGACTTCTGCGGGACGGACCCTTTGAAGATGCGGGACCCTTTGAAAGTGTATGCGGGACGGACCCTTTGAAGATGGAGGATAGACCCTTGAAATGGAGGATAGACCTCTGAAATGCGGGACGGACCCTTTGAAGATGAGGGACGGACCCTTTGAAGATGCGGGACGGACCCTTGAAATGGAGGACGGACCCTTTGAAGATGCGGGACGGACCCTTTGAAATGGAGGATAGACCTCTGAAATGCGGGACGGACCCTTTGAAGGTGCGGGACGGACCCTTTGAGATACAGGACGGACCTTTTGAAATGGAGGATAGACCTCTTTGAAGATGCGGGACGGGCCCTTGAAATGGAGGATAGACCTCTGAAATGCGGGAAGCTGTAGGCGCTAAAGGACTTAGGCTATTTGCGATGAAGAATAGTTGTGTGAATTGATTGGGATTATTATGGCTTCCCGAGCCGAAGAACCAAGCGATTAAAAGATTGGTATAATCATTGCTAAGGCTTAGAGAGGAGTCTTGTCTCCTAGGCTTAAGGCTAGGGTTTTAGAGAGGCATTTGTCACCTAGGCTTGAGGCTAGGGTTTAGAAAGGTATTTGTCACCTAGGCTTGCTTAAGGCTAGGGTTTAGAGAGGTATTTGTCACCTAGACTTGAGGCTAGGGTTTAGAAAGGTATTTGTCACCTAGGCTTGAGGCTAGGGTTTAGAAGGTATTTGTCACCTAGGCTTGAGGCTAGGGTTTAGAAGGTATTTGTCACCTAGGTTTGAGGCTAGGGTTTTACATTTGCGGTAAGTCTAAACAAGGCGGTTTGAGCGAGAAAGGTTATTGGTTTAAACTAGGCGAGGCCGAGTAAGTGTCGATGATAGAAGGTGGGATTAGGTAAGTTTGATGTCCGAGAGATAAGGGCCGAGTCATCTTGAGAGTCACGGAGATACGTCTTTGATAGATTTTGAAGAGTTTGAAAATTTGTGGAGACCAAAGAGTGATTTTGTAAACAAGGTACCAAGGAGGGACGGTATTTTGAAAGCATGTTTATTTGATAAAGAGGCCTTATGATTAATCATGTTTCTAACTAACTCAAAGAGTTTGCCACATGCTTGATCTTGATGACAAGGGATGCCACTTCATGCTAGATATGACTTCATTGGAGCTCCGATTTTTGTTAGAGCACATGAGTCGACCCATTTTTGTTGAGGGAGCCCCAATGTTTGATGAAGTGACCTTGGCGAAGTCCCGGTTGATGATGAATGGCAAAGCCTCAGTTGATGATGCAGAGCAAACCTCGAAGAGAGCACAGAGAACGGCTTAACAAAAGCCCCGACTTGGAGAGATTCAATGCATCCCTATTTGCGAGACAGAGTCATCTTGCGGCCACGGGGCGACCCCTCGTTTCGAACAATGGTCAATCGGTCGTTGGACAAGACTCGGAAATGTATATGTGCAGGGCGCATTTTTTCGAAAGGTGGGAATGAATCCCAAGGTTCGTGTATGACACTTTCGCTTTTGGGTTTGACTCTTTTGGGAGAGTATAAGCATCACAAGGTGTGGAAAAGTGTATGGAAGCCCCTGCAGACAGAAAGACAGTGTTTGGCTCTATTTTCCTATGATGTAGAAAAAGAAGACTTGTCGAGACATTTGAAGAATTATTTTATTCAGAATTATATCTTGATTGCTTGAGAATGGACCTCTGATTGGTTTGTCAAATTTCAATTATATAGGTAAACAAATAATGACTGTTTTGATTAGAAGTTGGAAATCGCGGCTTGTCTTTAGAAGGAGAAGGATGTTCCGTTGTTGCTTGCTGCTCTGGGCTGTTTGGTGGTAATTGTGGTGCGGGCTGCCGCTGCATTGATCTTCTTCATGGGAAAGAATGAAAAATAGAAAAAAGATTGGGGTGGAAGAAAAGGTGGGCATTGAGATTATAACCCTTCTATTTTTCATTCCTTCAAGTGAAGATTCTTTGTTCCTTTGTTCTCGCGAGCCGGGGAGTAGTCCACAGCGCGTGTCTCCTTGCTTTTACCGGAGTGCCGGCGAGAGGCACGGATGCGAAGCCCGGTGAGACTTTTTGCGAGCCGGTGTTTGAGGAGTCGAATGAACGAATTTCCAAGAATAGGACGAGTTCCCAAACTTTTGAGAGAATATGTAATATGCTCACGTAGGATAACAAGTGACTCAAAAATCTGAATATGCATTTCTTTTAAATAATCTTTTGAGAATGCCATCCGGTAGCGGTTGTAGGCCAGGCTTTGGATTGAGATCGATCATTAGGTGATGATTAACATGACCTCTTAAAGTGAGAGGTCGTGGGCCTTTTTGCTTGAGGGAGTGTTTGGGATTTCTAAGGTGAAGGGATTTTCTTGTTGTTGCCTCTTCGGGACCTCTAAGAGTGAGGTTAACTTTGATTTTGGCAAGGTCAAGGGTGGTGATGGAATCCTCTAAAAGTGAGAGGATGGACTTTGGAATGGGTTTATGGGATTTGTCCAAGAGGGAATCTTTGTTGCTTCTTCTCGCGAGTTTGTTGTGGTTTCGGCGGGTAACTTGATCATGATAGGATCTTCACTCGATGTCTCATTTTCACAACCTTTGAGATGGGAGGTTCACTTCGGGAGTGATGGCGGTTTTTTTTTTTTTTTTTTTTTTTTTTTTAACACCCTACTTATCGAGGAAAAGCCTTTTGATTTGT